>CABHPQ010165337.1:0-14993 GCA_902168405.1 Peromyscus aztecus | reverse complement strand
TCTTCTTCTTCTTCTTCTTCTTCTTCTTCTTCTTCTTCTTCTTCTTCCTCCTCCTCCTCCTCCTCCTCCTCCTCCTCCTCCTCCTCCTCCTCTTTCTTCTTTTTTTTCTGGAGCTATTTGGACATGTGGTCATCAGATTTTCAAATGACTCTCCTAACAAAAGAATGATAAAACTCATATGTCATACCAAATAACCTACTCTACATTTATTTTCCCATTTTTTATATTATCTAGCCAGCAGGGAGCTATTATCCCTATTCCATTTCATACACTTTACTCAAAAATTATCAATAACATTATCTTTTCAAAGTCACCACGTCATCCTTTCCTGCATGTTCTTATCTTTCATATATTACCAGTCCACTTTGCCCAGAACTTTCTATAAAATGCCACTTTAAGTAGAATTTCCATTCAGCAAACCGAGCACTATAGGCATGACAGAGTCATGTGACATACATAGTGCTGACCTCACAGGGCCTTGTGCCTCCTGCTACCTTGAGTGGAAGATTTTCTTCCTCCTTACTATGCACTTGTGAGAAGCATATCATACATTTATTGCGTACATGAATTGATGAGGAGGCAAATATAACCTCCACTGTGTTGACCTTTGTCATTCTGGCAGTGGCAGGCTTGTTAAATCTGATCAAGTGAAAAGATGATAAATATCAGAACAGGCTCTTGTAGAGAGAAGCTGGTGGAATTAGGGCCACACTGAAGACTTCGCTGCCGTGGTCCTGGAGTGGTTTCTGTCCCTAGGTCTGATTTAGAGTGAGACAGTAGGAGTCAGTGCTGCCGATATATTTTTGTTACCTTTTTTTTGGCATCTAAAATGTAGGGCTCTGTTGGTATATTCTTATAGTGGCACATTTGCTGGATGAGTACTTGGTATCTACAACATGGGAACATATTTACTTGGCAATGGTAATGAGAATAATTAATCAAATTCTCCATTACAAGCAGAAGAGTTTGTAGTCTAAAGTGGGAAAAAGGGAGAGAGAGAGAGAGAGAGAGAGAGAGAGAGAGAGAGAGAGAGAGAGAGAGAATGAAACAAAATACGACCTAGGGGGAAAAGTGACAGATAAGATGGGAGGCTCCAGAGGTAGAAAACAAATACTGTTTATGGTTCTGAACAACAACAACAGCCAAATACTAAATTTCACAAAGATGATGTTCTTGAACAGAACATCAGTTAAGCGTACACATTGTGAAGAAATAAAGCCTCTGGCTGGGAAGAGCAGGAACAAAAGCAGAGGATAAATGCTAATGCAGAATACAGCTGGGTTCTGCACATGCAGCATGTCTCAGCAGGACACATTTCCCACGTGGGGTTTGTCACTGATTCCCAAGCAACACTGAAGACCCTAAAGAATCAAGCTGCATCTTTCAACTTAGGGTGCTGTCCATGACCTCATGGACCAGCCACTCTGGGCCGTGTGTGGGGATACCAAGGAGCCAAGAGCTTTCATCCTCTTTGGAGTCTGCTTCACTTAGCGGTAAACAGAGCCATGTAAGACATTTCCTATGGAAAATGAGCAAATAGATTTGCTGCTGAAGCTCAAGTCTTATCATGTTTTAAAATTACTAGCATTTCCCCACAGACACACACTAAAACCGGAATGTAGGTCAGCATGTTCTTGGGATCACATCTGAAACCTTCGACCACCATCCGCCCTGGCTGGGAAGGGTCATAACTTGACAGTCACATACTTGACTCCAAACCAAAACAATTTTCCTCTGGCTCTAGCTCTTTTCACCAACATTTTTCTTCATTCTCTTGAGTTGAGTTTTTTTGTGTGTGTTTGTTTGTTTTTGTGGTGTTTGCTACATACCTCTCCCTAGATATATACATTGCATACATATTTATTTACACACATATATTTACATGCATGTACACACACACACACACGTGCATGTGCACACAGGTTTTAGCAGACATATTTTGTAGTCTGTCTCCACAAAGCCAGCACAGTGGAACCCTGTCTGCCCTGCTTTTCCCAGTCTTTAAACCTTGCTGCGTTACCGCTGCTTGGTTGGTGAGGCATGTCTCAGTGACCCAATGCTATGCAATACCCCGGTAATGGTTGTCATTTATAACATCTCTACCAGGTCTCTGGGGCAATGTAAATTATTTCATTCATGTTTATCAGAATCCTTAAATCCTTAAAATAGATAATACCAATTCAAAGATGGGAGTGAAGCTCCGAAAATGAAGCATATACTTAGCAAGCCCCCTCTCCCTAGCTCTGACACCCTTTCCTCCCTGCGTGGCCCTTGAGCTTCAAATGTGCATTGTTGAGTACATTTGCACAGTTCGCCATCAGTGAACAGGCCTTGGTGAACACTTGGGAGGCTTCTAGACTCTACTAACTACACGTAGCTATATATGGTCATCACGTTTAGGCCACTGCCACAAATGTTATTGTAATTCACTTCTTTTTTTTTTCTTCACATTTCATCTGGAGCTGTGCTACAATAACAGAAGTAGGGAAGTACAGCTTACCAACTGCTTACACCCACAGTCGCAGCTTAGACACCCTCCCAAACGCCTTCTCCTCATCTGATTAGGAAATCGAGGAATGGAATGGATTGTGTGGAGGCTGAGTCATTGGCTAAGGTTACTCCCATGGTGATAAAGCCATGCTAGGAGAGCAGTTCTGACTTCTACCAAGACTTTTGCTACATAGACATTGTAGACGAAACTCTATACATTGCAATCCAGTGGTAAGGATTCCATAATCAGCTGTCAAATGCATATGAGCATGAAGTGCAGGTGTTCTTCCTCTGTCCTTTAGTCTTACTTGTGCATTGGATTTTTATTGCTTCTGCATTGATACTCTTCTCACACAATTCTCCTTGGCTTTATAACCATGCTACTGAGTCTTTTCATAAACCTTTATGCAAGAGGATATGCAGATAATTGTTTTTCCAGTTCTAATTCTACCCTGGGTTTTTTTTTTTGTTCTGGGTGGTAGATAAGTACATAAAATATATTTGATGCCAAGGCTGTAAGATTTAATGTGAAGCTCCACAGTTTGCATTCCAAATGCCTATTCTACCTGTATAGAAGTGTACTGAGTTATACAGAATTGAGGTCTGGTTAATTTTGGTGTGCAATTTTTTATTTATTTGTAAGCATTTTTTTACAATAATGTTTATAAAAACATTTTAAGATAATCATGGTTTATTTTTTTTGCTACTTCCAATACAATGCATTGAGTTATAGTCTAGTTGCCCTTTGGAATGGTTTTCCACACTAGTGCTAATGACCCTTTTGGAATTATCTCTAATATTTGACTTTTTGTTCCCTTTGTATTTCATATTAGTTGCTGTTTTTCATGGTTGTATAACTTGGCATCCTCCAGTTTTAATTTCTGTAATGTGACCATTGTTCAAATATTTGAATATTTATGTGACCTAAATAGTAGACTCTAGATGTGCTGGCTAAAATTGTGAGCTGTGGATTAAACACCTCTCTCTATCCATTTGGTAACTGGCTAACTTCAGGAAAGCTGTTTAATCCATTTCAGTTTTCTCAATTGTAAATTATAAAAATAATGTGTGAGAATTCAGTAGTAATGCCTTTAAATCCATCATTTAGAACTGCATTCTTGAGGGCTGGAGAGATGATTTGGTGGTTAAGAGCACCTTCTACTATTCCAAGAGACCCAAGATTGGCTCATATATCAGGCAGCTCACAACCATTAGATGCTACAGTTTGGGGATCCTATACCTTCTTCTGGCCTCTTCAGGTACCTGTACAACATGGCATAAATTCACATAGACAGATACATATATATATTCAAGACCTTGGTAGTAGGCATTCCCCTTCCTAAGTACTTTCATGAATATCTTTAGAATTCTGGTAAGATATATGTTTATAGTTTTTCATAATCCTGCAACCCCATTATCAAATCAACTTTGCACATTTTTTACACATATCACAGAATGGCTACAATTTTTAATACTTCATATTCACAGAACAATAATCATAAAGATTTCTTGCATTGTTTCATAAAATTTCCCACAGAGGTCACTTATACATTATCATACCCCCTCCTCTTGCAACATGGATATCACAAGTTTTAGAGTCAGACAGAAGTAATTCAAATGTTAGCTGAGGAGAATGATGTAGGCACTTGCATATTTCTCAGCTTTGGTTTTCTTATTTATAGCTATAGGAATATATATATCTTTCAGGGTTATTTTATTTTTTAAAAACAAACAAGGAAGACTCTAATGCAAGTATTTGCTGAAATAATTATTTCTATCCAAGTTTAAATCCATCCTCTTCTACTCCATTCCCATGCCAAATTTTCTCAAATATTCTCTAAAGTAAGAGATACATTGAATATATTTTAAGAGGAAGTTGGATTGGAGCTATGATACTATATTAGCAAACTGGATTATCAATTTTCAACTGAAACCAGTTAGGCAAAATTTCTTAGAAGAGTTGTTTTTCTGTTCAAAATCACTCTTGAATATTTGTCTTAATCTTATCTACAATATTGGAAGTAAAAGTATGTATTTTGCCTTGACACTGTCATAGAAAAGACAAAAAGTAATTTCCTATCCATATAATGATATAAATCAATATGACACAGGATGATTTTAGTTATTTTTTTCCAAGTACAAAGATAGTGTCAAACTTACACGTTTGTGACTCTGTCTCCTGTTACACATTCCCCAAACACCATTTCAACTGATCAATTCAGTTGTATTTTTACCATAGGATAAACAGGGTAACATCTGCTCACTGTTGCATGACTCTATCCACACTTAAGACCATTTCTAAAGGTTTGCGATGAATTTACAACTTGGATGACTAATAATGATCCAAGCCTGTTTTCTGACCTGCCAACAGTGTACCGAGACATCATTCATTTTCTGTCATTTCTCAGAGGTTTTTCTAATTTCAAAAAAATATTTGGAATAACAAAAGTGGGAACAATGACATGAAACTAGCTTTCTGGAATTGCAAAGGCAATCACCACTCAGATTTGGCAAGTGAATTTTAGATCTGTCACCAATTAATGCTATATACCAAATAGTCTAATTTTACTGTAGAATAACATTACAGTGACATGTTTTCACCTAAAAGTTATGCATAATAATTGACTGAAGAAATATGGCAGGCTACCAGGACCAGAAGACCCAAGAGCTATGATACAGAGACAATGAATTGAAGGACTGAAAAACTGGAATTTAATGGCACTGTTGATAATGGTCCTTATTTGACAAGGATTATGCTAAGATTGTATCTGAGGTTTCATAGTGAGCATCCGGTGGCAACCTTTCACAGGCACAAATGTGAGGAGGAAATGGTTTGAAGCCTGGAGTCCCACCTCTGAAGTGTGCTGAGTTGAAATCATGTTTTCAACCTCTAGTTTATGGTTCTCTACAGCAACCTTTCAGCAGTGGATACTCAGTTACTATCAGAAACATGAGATAACTGTCTTTAGAGATAAATACAGGCATGTATTTTCAATCTCATATTTCACATGCAGTGGGGCTGATGACTTGATCAACACTTGGGGCAAATCACCATCTTTCTTGAACTGATGGCTGTTTGCTAGTCTGGGGGCTTTTCAGTTGCACAACTTCAAGGTAGAGGCAGCAGTCTAGCAGTGTGTCTCAAGTGGAACTGGGATCCCTTTTCTCTCAAGTTCACCTAAATTCCCCTCACCTGTTTTTAGTACTTGAAATGCTCTTAATAAAGGGCCTAGATTTAAATTCCACACTCGAAGATAAGAGAAGTGGGGATCAAGACACACATTCAGCGTTTGAAAGAGCACACTGACTTAAAGTCACACTGAAATGCCTGCGTCTATCCAATCTGTGACTCAAAGTGTGTTTTGTTGTCCAGGCAAAATGAGAAGAGGAGAACTTCACAGGGCCTCACAGTGAGGACAAGCCCCCCCCCCCCCACGTGCTTTAGCTTAAGGAATTAGTGACTCTCTTTCACTCAATGAATGGAACACTTCTCTCTTCTTTTTGCTCAGAGCAGTTTTATTCTAGGTTGTTAGATGGTCTATGTGTTCCTCCGTCTCTTCATTTGGGAAAAAAATACCAAAAGGAAAACTGAGAACATGTATTCATGTTCTCTGTATATCTGTTGTTGAGAGAGCTTGTGTTTTGCAATTTTTTTTTTTTTAGGTTTTTCAAGACAGGGTTTCCCTGTGTACCTTTGCTCCTTTCCTGGATATCACTCTGTAGCCCAGGCTGGCCTCGAACTCAGAGATCTGCCTGGCTCTGCCTCCCGAGTGCTGGGATTAAAGGCGTGTGTCACCACTGCCCGGTGTGTTTTGCAATTTTTTAAGTGCTATGGAGAAGCATAGATACCAGAAGACCAGAACTTTTTTTTTTTTCCACATTCATTGGAAAGTAAGTTCTTCAATCTTCTTACCAATCTGGGAAAGACTCCAAAACATATTGTTAAAATATAGCATATGCTCAAGTGTGAGACATTGGATTAATGGAAAAATTAGCACAGCCAGTTCGGGGTGATTTCCTTTTTGGATCATAGATCAGGTCATGGTGCAGGCAGAGCACTCTAAAAGTGGGAAAAGTACCCAATTGACTCAAGGTATTGGTGGAGGAATCCGAGCTGCATAACAGTACATCCAGGGGGATTATAACTGGTTGGAGGACCATGTACAAAGATTACCTATTAAAATTATGTTCTCATTGGCTATGGGTTTTTTAAAAATATTTTCAACGACTTGATAAAGATGTAATTAATATGAGACATCAACATTATCTGGCAGACAATGGAACAAGTGTAGAAAATTCATTGGCCGCGTTTATATTATAGGAGTAAGTTAGGACCCCAAATCTCTTGGCACAAAATGGAAATGAGTTAAATATGGCTTAAGAAAAATGTGAGAGAAAGTTTTATTGGCTGAAGTGCTCTACACAGAGCCTGCTCTGTGCTGTGCTACCTCATTCATACAATATCAGTGCTCTTTGTCTGTCACATAATGTTGTGCTGTAACTGTAACATGACCAAGTGGAGAAAACCATTATGAATTGCATTTTGGAAATTATGTATAAAATTTAGATATTCTTATTTTCTGGAAAAGGGACCAGTCACTTAACAGTTTAAGCCCCTGCTAAGGATGGTGATTGCTTCTAATAACATAGTGACATTTTCCCCTTTCCCCATGACCTGAGGAAAGCCAGATCTGAAGAGTAGGAGAAAATGCTTCTCAATGGCTTCCTTAAAACTGAAACAGAGAAGAGAGAATGAATAGACTCATTGTCTATCAAAAGCAGTATAGAAATCCAACTTTTGATGATGGGTTTGGATTAAGGCATCTTACTGGATCCTACAATTTCGTATTCTCTACCCTTTCCTCAAACTAGTGATGGTGGTTGTTGTTTCTACCTAGCTCCATTGTCTGAAGCCTCTGCTCACACCCAGATTGTGCGAAATAAAAATTCTAATTGACATTTGTTATAGCTACCAACTAATAAAGACCAGATATTTTTCAAAGGGCAAAATGGCTTGTATTTTATACAAAGAGTATAAAAAAAGTAAAACCTGGAAAGTTTGAGGTGGCCTCATTTCCTGAGGGGCGAATCCAAACCCCTTTTAAGGAAACAAGAGTCTAAGCACATTTTGATTTGGCTGCTTCTTTAACCTCTGTTAACTTAAAGGAGCTTTATTTAAAAATATAATTTGGAAACCTATGCTATCTACTTAATACAACAAAAAGGAACAGAATGGTGAAAAATGGCAGCAAGTGGAGAATGTGTCATTCCAGAGTCTCCAAGGTAAAACATTCACCACCAGGAGGGATCTGGTTGCCTGCCCTTTTGTTGTTGGCACTACTAAAAGGAGAACAAGAAGTTGGGAAAGTGAAAGAATAAAGTCTTTGCGATTTTGTGGCTGGGGTTACTAAGCACTTATGGTAAATAAAGCTTAAAATACAAGTTCACCATATTAACCACCTCCTCCCAAAGAACCTTCCGGGCAGTCCAAATCACTATTTTCCCAGAGACTGAAGTAAGTTATTTTGCAGGAACAGAATATCCTGAATGCCTTGGTCATTCAAAGCATTAATACTTGTTTCAGCTAATTCGTAGAGCACTCAGTTGGCTGAAATAAAACCACAGGGTTAGAGGGATGCTGGTGTCTGAATGGTGTTTATATGTCCACTCTTCTTACGTTTAAAGGTACTTACTGGGTCTCCCCAAATGAGGCTGCTTTGCTCTTCTTCAGGGTGTGTTAATAATTAACCAATGATTGTGATGGAGGACAATTGCTAATACTCAGTGCAAACTAAATGATACAATATTGACATGTTTAGGGAAGTTCTATTTTTCATTGCTACAATGCAGTGCCTAACAAAATGCAATAGCTTAGGATTCCCAAAGTACATAAAGGTATGAAAAAGCTTCAAAACTTTGCTTTCCTGAATTTGAATGTTTTGGCCTCTGGCAATTTTGAGAACCCATCAATCAAGAACAGAGAATGCATGGAAAACACGTGTGAAGATAAAATCTCTGTCAGTGCCCTTGGTGGTGTGAGAAAGCACCAAGGTATGAGGTGTCCTGGAACCCAATAAATATAATAGTGTCACACAGACCAATCTCCCATTAATAATTCTGTCATCATTAGGAGACAGTAGAGACATGTGGAAATCAGCTATGGTGACTGTCTTAAGGTACTTCACTCTTCCCAAGTACAAATATTTAGGGAATGACAAAATTCCCCACAGAGAAATGACTAGACTTGTTCTTCGATTTGCCAAGAAGGAATGGATCACTGAGCACACTCTGAACAATGATATAAATATGAATATTAATTTAAACCTTTCATCTCCAGTTATCTCAGTGCAGGGCAACTCCACAGAAACTGTGATAAGCTCTGTAATACCTGCGGCGATAGTATTCTGTTTGCATGGTAGCCACTACATATAATGAAATATGGTTCTTTTTTTCATTCAGCTGTGGTGGTGCATTTGGTTTAGTTTCTATTTTTTTAAGCTCTTAATGGATTAATCAATGAACATTCCTGTGCTTGTATCACAGATCACATGTATAGACATTTCTGTTGGGAAGGTAGTTAGAATAGAATTGTTGGATGCTATGGTTTCAATGTGAGTACCTCTCACAGGCTCGCACATTAAAGCCTTGGACCCCAGCTCCGGGCACTTTTTCTAGGGTGGTGGAAAATTATGACGTGAGGCCTATTTGAAGGAAGTAGATGACTGAGAGTGGGCCTTTGGGGATACTTTGCTCTTGACCCCTTTCTGTCTCTACTTTGCTTCATACAAGTCCCCTTATAATGCAAATATATCCATCAGCTGCTTCCTCTGAGCACCGTGATGCTCTACCTGTGCACATCTGGCCAAATGGCCATGGGCTGAATCTACTGAAATTCTGAGACAAAATAAACTCCTCCTTTAAGTTGTTTCCATCAAGTATTTTTGTCACAGTAATGAGAAAATACCCCAAAAGCCCTAGAAGACGACACCAAATTTTATTCAGTATGATTTTGCTAAAGGACACACAGCAGAGCTGTGCTGTGGGATGTTCTGTATGGCAAATGTGTTGCTAATAAAACACTGATTGGCCAGTGGCTAGGCAGGAAATATAGGAGGGACTAACAGAATTAAAAGAACAGGAAGGCGGAGGGAGTCTCTGCCAGCTGCCAGCCAGGACAAGCAGCATGTAAAGATGCCGGTAAGCCACGAGCCATGTGGCAAGGTATAGATTTATGGAAATGGATTAATTTAAGCTATAAGGACAGTTAGCAAGAAGCCTGCCACGGCCATACAGTTTGTAAGCAATATAAGTCTCTGTGTTTACTTGGTTGGGTCTGAGTGGCTGTGGGACTGGCAGGTGAAAGAGATTTATCCTGACCGTGGGCCAGGCAGGAAAACTCTAGCCACAGAGCTGCTTATGAGATCCCTCATGACCCCGTGCAGTCCAAGACACTTGGCGTTGTCTTCAGAGACATCACTGTGTTTCTCCTCAATATTGTTAGTTATCAGTACAATAATTTACACACTCAATTTTCATTGTAAATACTCCCTGTGGCTGCACAGTGAAACCAAAATGTGCTCTTGCCCTCGGTGGGGGAGTGTTCCCTATTCCACATCCCCTCTATGTGAACATCCCTATTCTTGGTTGTCAACTTGACTACAACTAAAACCCAAGCAACTGGGCACATCAGTGAGGGATTTTTCCTCCTTAATTAAATCATTTGAAATGGGAAGATCCACTTTTAATCTGGATCTTTTGAGGTGGGGAGATACAGACAAACTTTCTGGCAGCATCCTATACAAAGGACATGGAAGAAAGAAGCTCTCTCTTTGCCTACTTGCTCTTGATCTGACTGGAAAGTCCATTCCTTCACTGGTGCTAGAGCCCACTTCTCTGGGATTCTAGCATATACTAAAGACCAGTTTAGATATCCAGTCTTATGCACTGAGCAACTGCTATATTCTTGGACTTTATATTGGTAGACAGCGACTCTTGGACTAGCTGGACCACAATCTGTAAGCCACTCTAATATAAACAAGCAAACATACATACATACATACATGCATGCATACATGTTGTGGAATATTTTGATTGCACCCTGACACTCTGAGACTGACAATAAAGTTGATCTTGAATCAGGGATGGAATTAGCGATTATTAACCATAGAGTTTTTGGTGGACCCACGTTAGTATAGAGAGACACAGGAAGGAATAGAGAGGTGCTTAGAAAGATTTGTGAGCCTTTTTTGATCTGGGAAGCATGGAGAGGCAGGGTCAGCTGGTCATTTCTCCATTACTCCTGTAGATCTATCAGATTATTATCCAAATATCTGACTCCCAAGTTTTATTTAATAACAGAATGATAAAAATAATCAGTTCACATACACATATGTATTTATATACGTGTGTGTATATATGTTTATGTATATACAGTTGAACCAGGCTTCTTTTATTACTGTCATTAATATTTCCACTGGTTAGTCTATAGTTTTTGAATAATTTCAATTCTTTACTCATTGCTTCTTTTTTTAAAAAATTAATTAATTAATTATTTAATTATTTTTGTTTTTTTGAGACAGGGTTTCTCTGTGTAGTTTTGGTGCCTGTCCTGGATCCCACTCTGTAGCCCAGGCTGGCCTTGAACCCACAGAGATCCGTCTGGCTCTGCCTCCCGAGTGCTGGGATTAAAGGCGTGCGACACCACTGCCCGGCTCATTACTACTCTCATGCCTTTTGTATATTATATATCACTTATACGATCATCTCAAAGTTCTGCACTGCATTTTCTGCATCTTTGGTTTCCATGGATAGGCTATACCTTGGTCTATGGGTTGCTTTTCACTGCTCTGATCCAAACACCTCACACAAACAGCTTGAATGATGGAGGATTCATTTTGAATCATGGTTTCCGAGTGCTTGCTAAGGCCCTGGTTTTGGGAAGAATGCCAGGGTGCAGGAACATGTGGCGATGCAGAATGATTTACTTCACAACTGACAAGGAAAGAGGTGTGACCAGAGGCGTCAGGACTGACACGCTTCCAAGGACCTCTCCCACTGTCCCACGTCCTCCAGCTAGACTCCTATAAAAGTTTCTAGAACTTCCCAAAATACAGCTGCCAGATGGAGTTATATTTGATTACATTAGCCTTTGACTCTTTATCCCCAAACCAGGGTATTTGGGCATCTGTTTAGTTTACTTTACGGCTTGTTACCATGGTCATTGCCTTAACCTTGTTACTAGTGTTAATTTCCACACTTCTAAAATATCATTTTGAAGGATTCACCTATCCATATCTCCACTCTTACTTTTTTCTTCTTCTGGGATGCTGATGCAAAGACTGTTCCACCTATATTTGCTTGCTTTAATTGTTTACCCACTCGTACATGTGGCTCCCCACATTCCTTTCTCATTCATTTGTGCTTTCTTTCCCATCTCTGTCTCCTCTCTGAGAACAATCTCTGTGCTATAGAACCTTCTTCCAAGGCAGCACAGTGTAGAGTTTGAGCAAGACGATTCATACCTTCGCCATGGGAAAACGCAAATGGATGGGGACATCGTCACTGAATCCAACCTCCCTGTCCTCTGACAGGACCGTTCTGAGACAGATATTCCCAGTGAGAATGACTCTGTTGCATGACTTTGCTGGATTTATTGTCTTCCTCGCCTTACATACCTCCTTCGTCACCACCCCCTCACCTCATGCTCTATAAAATTGTCTTCTGACTACACCACCTGTACTGCCCTTATTTCAAGGATTCTTTCTGGAGAAGCACATGTACTTCTGATCCCACTTCCTTTACATTCCGTGATTCACAATTATATTCATTGTCTAGCATATGCACTTAGTTCTTACCTCCTTGTCCTTCCCATTTTTGTTCTAGGAAGTACTGGCCTTGACAGTCTTTAACCGTTGTTAAGCGTGACTTTTTTAGCCCACGGCTTACCCTTCTCTCTCACTTATCATATATCTGAGTGTCTACTTTTACATTTATTCATCTGTTTCAATTATTATAATCTATTATGATATTAGGAATTTTACCCTTCTTTCTTGCTTTTTTGGCCCAAAGTGCCCAGAAAGTGGCTGATGATGTGAAGGATTCTTTTAGTCTGATAATTTAAAATTATATATTTAAAACTGACAACCACAGACACTGTTATGAAAGTACCTCAAATTTAAGCCAATTTCTCTGTCATATGGGAAGTCTGAATTGATTCAGTACTTACACCAGTGTAAGTTCTGTTGACAAGGAGCCAAGGGCCAAGTTTTAACTAAGGAAGTATTCCACATGCAACTAGTTACATTATTTTTCTCTTTAGAACAGCCAGAATGTAGTTATTTCTCATCATGAAAAACATTTAGAATGACAATTTTAGAACATCAAAAGTGTAATGTCCAGAGATTTGGGGAGCAAACTCTAAGGGACTGACCCCAAGCATTGTTCTTGTTTAGGTCATGTTTAGGCAGTCCTACGGGTGAGACTTTATGGATGTAGCTCCTCATGTTACTTGGAGACACAATCTCACAGCAAACTCCCTGATCCTCTGGTTCCTGAAATTTTTCTGCTCTGTTTCTCCTCCCACCCCCAACTTCAGCAATGTTCCCTTAGCTTAGGTGCGGGATTGCTTTCTAGATGTATCCATCTGGGAGACTGGGCTCCACAACTCTGCATTTTGATTGATTGTGGATTTCTGCAATGTTCTCATTCTACTGCAAGAGAGGTTTCTTTGATGAGAGGTGAGAACCACACTTATTTGTGGGTATAAGAACAAATATTTAGAGTGTAGCTAGGGATTACGATTACACTGGTTTAATAAAGTGGTGGTTGTTGGTTCTCCTCCAAGATCCAAGACTTCACGGTAGTTGGCTAGGTTTCCAGTACAAGGTATGATTTCCTTCTTGTTGAGCAAATCTTGAGGAGGGAAGCAACCAACATTTCTTATTCATTTTTGAATGCTATTCCTTCGGATGATATCATACTCAGACTTCCCCCAATAACTTCAAAATTCTTCTGTCTTCCATGGTCCAACTCACTACACACTGTGTCCATTATACCTACAAATTAATTGTGAACTCATGTGATTTGCAGGCTTCTCTTACAATATGTATCTTTTGTTTCCTGTTATCATGAATAAGGACATGTTTTGATGCAAATATTAATATTCTGAATTTAGAGAGAGAAGGGCTGTTCCTGAGTCCATTCCTCAGTTCTGCATCATTAGGCAGGAACTTAAACTTCCTGAGTGCCACATTCCTCACACATCAGTTCAGAGGCAGGGGCTCTTAAATAGTTTCTGCTCAATAAAACTTCTTTGGTAGGTAGAATTTAAAAGGACTTGGTGTGTTTTAATTACCTCTCAGAAAAAACAGTACAATATATCTAAGCATTGACTACTTTATTGGTAGACTTGTATATTGGCAGCCAAGTAGTAGAGACGTTAGAAGAAAGGATTCTCAATAAATTTTGGTGGATTAAAATGAAAATAAACACAGCATTCAAACTTTTTTTCTTCAATAGTTAGCATTGTTAAATTTCTTTTAATCCTTTAGTAGAATAAAAGTTTGAAAGAAGTGCCTCCTTTTTCAGGGATGATAGGCTTATTACATCTCTAGCCATTAAGAGTTTTCCTCTGTAATTGTGGTATTGTCTTAAGCAATAAAAGCCAAAGCCCTAACATCTATAGTTCTATAAATAATGAATAAATTATGAAAAAGATTTAACATGGGTTAGCAGAGAGCATGATTTTGTCAGCAGGCTTCACTCAGCACACATGGCTGGAAAGCTATTGGAAGAAAATTCAGAATTTTGGTATTGTTGATTTTGAGGATCCAAGAAACCCCTGGGTTTGTTGGTTCATCTCCTGTTCTGTCACCAATTTGTTATGAGTTATTAGAAATAGAATTTTCATATATTTTAGCAGCTGCTTCACCTTGGACGTGATGCTGCCTCCTCGTGTTTGGTTCTGGAAGAGCCTATTGCATTCAATGACAATGAAAACAAGTGGGAAGTATTGACAATCTGGATGTGGGCCAATGGAGCAGGAATTAGGTTCCTGCTGTTTTAGTCTTATTACAGGCGGAAAATGGTCTTGATAAAATAATGAAAGCCTTGCACATTCTAAAGAGAATTTAATTTGCCCAAAAGGATAAGTCATCTCTAAAATATGGTGAGATAAGGTAGGGGATTGAGGTGAAGAAGAGCTTTGGGGATAGGTTGGAGAGAGAAGAATACAAAGTATTGAAGCCTAAATTGGGTACACACAGTTGAATGGTCCTTTGCAAATGAAGCTTAAGTGTCCCAGCTATGCTTTAGTGATTTTCAAGAGTGAAAAGCATCTAGCTGGGAAGCAGGTTTAGCCTGCAGTAATGAGGGTATGAACTAATCTGCAAGGACTGTATTAGGGAAATAAAGGCAGTGTTATAATTCCACCTGGTTTGAAATGGAGTGCAGATTCTACCCCTCGTTCCATCAAGATCGGCTTAACAGCCAGTGTAAATTACTCT
>CABHPQ010165335.1:21182-76658 GCA_902168405.1 Peromyscus aztecus | reverse complement strand
CACACACACACACACACACACACACACACACACACACACACACACACCTATATCTCCAGCTATACATCTCTATCTATATATCTGGAAATAAACCTAACCAAGAAATAAAAGATCTCTACAATGAAAACTTGATGTCACTGGTGTATTTATTAAAGTAATATAGAGCTAAGTACCACAAAGATGAATTAAGAGTAGAAACTCCTTTTCAAGTAGATAAAACTGGCTGGATAATCCAAACTCATGTTTTTATACCTGAGCTTCAGAAAGTCTAGGAAAGTTCCCACATGGGAATCAAAGACACATGTTCACATGTTTTATAAACTTCCTTGTATTGAATTTTCAAAAGATACAAGTCCATTACATAAGGCCAAAGCACTTAGTGACTGCCATGTTCATGTTTTGGTAAAACATCACATTGTCACTTACGTTGGTGCTGCATCTGCTAATTTATACCCACTGAGTTGAAAATGATAAGACTGACTTTTGTCTGAGTAAGTTTTTTATTTTCTCATTAATTAGACTTTTTTTTGGGTTCATACATGATATATTAGTAGTTTAAAATACTTCAAGACCTCAGAAAGACATCTGGTTGCTTCATACAATCTCAGTATTCCATATCCTAGCACATGTTTATAAATCTCTGGGTATAATTAAGCACACCTTTATTTGTGAAGATATTGGATTTTTATATTTTCATTGGACATAACTCATGCAAAATCTCCATATGTGTACATTTTGATGAGTTTGTACATATGCAAACATACAAACACAAAAATAAAAAATATATTGTATATAAACATATATGTATATATGTGTATGTGCACAGGTATACAATAAAAATATTAAAATAGGAGCTATACTTTTTACATGATTTAAGCATATATTACAATGCCTTGCTGCTGCCTATAGGTACGGTGTCCTATAGCAGACCAATAAAAGTATTCACTCTGGGAAGCTTAAACTTTATGGTCACTGGACAGAAACTCCGTGTGCCTCTCTCCTAGCTTCTGACAACCACCATTTGTACTCTCTGTTGCTATGAGTAATCATGAAGTATTTAGTTCTCAAAGTTCTGGCAGCTAGGAATTACTCTCCAGACAGTAGATGGCAAAATGCATTTTTGAGATCTGATGTGTTCAGATAGAAAGATTTATTTTAGCACATGCAGCCATCTTGGTAGGGAAGGCATAGTGGATCTGATCAGTTCATGGAATCTGGAATGTGGAGTCGACACTGCACATCTTACTGTAGTAGGAAGCAGAAAGTGAGGAAGGAACTAGACTGGGCATAGCATTCAAAGGTCTACCCCTACTGATCTATATTCTCATTCTAGGTCCATCATTTCTCAAAGCCACTCCAACATCTAGGTAACAAACTTTCAAAACAGAATACTGTTGGGGGATGATTCAGACCCAAATCGTAACACCAGGGAAACAGGACCGCCATATCACTCTATAATGAGTCTCTGAGCCAAGATGCTCCAAGTACTTCAGTGAATCTAATGATTTTTAGATAGATCCATTTCTTCCTGTGAATAAACACAGGATCAGACAGAAAAATCAGTACCAAATAAAACACATCCTAAATTAACTGAAAGACACAAGAGATAACATCAAGAAAAAGAATCATAAGAGTTAAAAAATAATACTACTAATAACACAAGAGATGGAACAATGTCATAAACAAACAAAAAACCAAGCACAGATAAATACAAGAATCAGAAACACAAAAAAAAAATAAAATAAAAATGGACTCTTAGAGACTGTAATGAAAATCTCAGTAGGAGCGTTAGAGAATAATGTGAGATTATTCTGTAGAAAGCATGAGGGCTATCATAAATGAGCTGGAACAGAAGAGAATGGTGACAGTAAGCATGCAGACAAGTTAGGAAGAGAAATAGTCAAGAGGTCTAAACCCAAAGAATAAGATGTATAAAGTACAGAGTCACTGGACATGAGAGGGGTTGTGCCCGTGAATTCTCAGCAGCCACGGCCGTCTGTGTCCTACCCACAGAAGATCACACCGGTCAGCATTCCAGCACAGATGGGAGAAGGGATGACAAGGTCCCACTCCCAGTTAAAGAGCTACAGCCCATGAATGGCTTCTGAGGGAGTGACGATTAGTTTTTTTTTTTTCCTTTGAGAGGCAATTTCCATGATAAGTTGTCCATGTCCAAGTGTCTACACCTATGTGCATATGGTCAACACTGATTAGACTTATATACGATGGGATGTGTAGCCAAATCAAAGTGTCTTAACTTCTGGTGACTCAGTTATTTGATCTGTATGTGTTATTTTTGTTATACTTACATAGACTGCGACATACTGAGTATTTACTATTCTTACTGTTTTCCTTATGTTGCTATTATTGATGCTGTGACATTTGAACAGACATATCCCATGTTATTGTATAATGAAGACCATGCCACAGGGAAGGAGGGGAGATCCCCGAGCTTCCAGGTTGGTGAACCTAACTGCAAAATTGGCTTTTCGGGGTATAAAGCTTAGGATGTGCAAGAACCTTATCCTCCTAATCTATCTCAAAGTAAAAGAGTATGGATTACCAGACTTGCAATGTCACAACTGAACATTTAACCATCAGTGACACGGGATGAGAAGGAAAGGGGCTTAAGTGAGAGGCCCAGATGGACAGAGTAGTCACCATGTCTCCTGGTGGGATAGTAGATATGGAGACAGAGCTTGCTAGAAGATGGAGCATGGTGTAGATGTCCCATCACTGTATAAAATAAAAAAAAATTGGAGGTCTTCTATTCACTTGTTTAGGGTGATGTGAGGAACTGCTGTGACACTAGACAACTTATTGCTAAGCATTTCTCAGTACCACAAGAAGAGTAAACTAAAGAGAAGAAATAATGGGAAAGAAGAATTTGTAACTTTCTATGCCTTGAGTATCAGTCTTTTACTTAAACGAAATCTGCACTGAGGCTAATAATATTTTTACATCCGATGTTTCTCCTATGATCTGGGGGCCTTTCCAAGCTGTAATGAACAATTGTGAGCAACAAAGGAAGCAATTATGGTTCCCACCTTGTCGGATACATTTAAGCAGTGATTTATTGCTGTCGGAAGTCTGCTTAGCTCTGTCTTCTATCCCCAAGAACAGGTGCCATAAGCATTTCTTAGTCATTCTTCCTCCTGCCAGGTTTTATGTTGGAGCATCATTCATTTTCGGTTCATGCCTGGCACCTGTCCTAAAAGGATTTAAGTTGGCCAGCTGCAATAAGAACAACAATCCTAAAAATAACATCATAAACAGATCCAATACCGTGAAAGTAAATAGTGCTGTAAGTTGAACACTTCCTTTCTGCTGTTCTCTGTGCTTTGTGTATTACAAATACCAACTAACTTATTTCTCACACCATCCATAGGATAGATAACATGAATCCCATGGGGGTATATAAAGACTCTGAGTGCCAAAGCAACATTTTAACTGATTCAAGTTTGCATCACTTAAATTCAACTGCAAGTACATTAATTACTTTTTTAATATGACCATATACTTTTGATCATTTGCTGGCATATTCAGTAGGCTTGGGAAAAGATATATCATGTTTATATCTCAGTTTTTCAGGCTTTTTTTCCAGCTTCAAAGTATATAGTGAGGATTAGGAAAATTTTAATAAAATGTAAGATACTAGGCATTGGGGCTGGAGTGATGGCTGAGTTGTTAAAAGAATGTACTATTACTTTTGCAGAGTACCCATGTTTGATTCTCTACCTGTGTTTGGTGGATCATAACCATCAGTAACTGCAGCTTCATGGGATATGACATCTTTTTCTGGCTTCAATGCACATACCTACAAACATACACATTTACACACAATTTAAAAATAATAAAAATAGATCTTCTAAAAGACATATAGGATGCACAAGTGTACTCTTCAGTCTCTCTCCTATGTTTCCCCTCCTTCTTCCTCTTTTTTTTCTTGCATTAGTGTTGATGGAACACTCAATACACACCAGGTATATATCACAGAGACTATTTACTCTGCTGAGTCGTCCATCTCAGCACTTGCTAGAGAGCAGAGAAGATCTTGTTTCCTATACACTTGAACAATTTAACACTTTTTCTTCTTGAAAATAAAAGACTGCCTGCACCAAAAAGAATTTCATTTTAAAACAAACAGTAGAATATCATGTTTGTCCAATCGGTCCTGTTAAAAAGCACACTGCAGAATAGGGTGGTCTGTATTTCTTACAAACAAATCTGTTGTGTACCTTGGATGATTTTAGAGACAGAATTAACTTCCAGTATGTTAGCACATTCTTGAGGAGAAAGAAAGTGGAGAAAAAGAGACATCTAAATTATATTAGCTGCCTATATTGACACTCTAAACTTAATCTCAAGTATACAGTGAGCACATGCCCAGAGTGCCAGGAGTTCATCAAAATTTCAGTAACAAATGCTTTCATGTTGAAATGGTTACTCATCAGCAGATGAAATTATACACTTGAAATACATCTTATATAGCATCTTTAATAGACCTATACAGCTACACTTATAACAACGACTGTACTCTGTTCTTCAGAAAGCACTGAATTTGGGGGAGCCCATTCTTTCAAAAAAGGAGTCGCTGGATTTATGATGTTATGACTTATCTCCTGACCTCCAAAAATGTATACACTGCAATCTAGTAATACGTGGATAAAAGTCTCAATTACAGTAGAGCATGCTGTGATGTACTAAGGGGATGGCCAATAGAGTGAGGGCAATTGTGTGCCTCAGAAATCCAAAGAGTTTCAGCAAAGGGGATGATGGTAGAAGGCAAAAATGAGGCCAGCTTAAGTAGGAAGAGGTTGAGCTCACTTCCTGCTAGTACAAACCAAGAGGAAGGGACTCAAAGGGTTACTGATTGCTATGCTGTGTCTCCTGCCTCACACCTTTCCAAGATCAGGGAAGGGAATGTTTTATTCTTATTGCTTAGGGTACTCTGATTAACTAAGGAACTCCTCCCCTCTCCCCACAAAAACAAAAACAAACAACAAAAAAGGTCCATTTTTCCTTTTGTGGCCTTTATTTTCTAGCTTCCTTGATAACTGAACTCTTGTTGACAGCAATCCTGTATCCTCACATCTTCAGCATCCTGAGGTTATCCTGGACCCAGGTATTTGGATTTATGGAGGACTCTCCTTCCAAACTCATTTTTCAAAATGATTGACTCATGTGGCTGGTATCTTCCTATATTGAGAATTATGGGCCAAAACAATGGCTGCACTATTAAATTTTAAACTTAAGAGATATCCTGGGATCCACTAATACTTATGTGAAGATTACACATGGCCCTCCAAAAACCCTACTCCTAAATTTCTAGGTCATGTAACTTTCAACAGTATCTATTAAAATGAAGACTCTCTGAGCTGATTGATGCACAGAATTGTATTTCATGAGCTGTCTTCCCAGTGTGACCCAGTCTGGCTGTCATTTTCTTTTATATTGTTAATTAAGTTATCAGACCATCTACTGAATAATAGAACTTGCCTCCTCCTGAGTTGTTGGACAGAGATAAGAGTTGACATCAGTCTGTTTTCATCTCCCTCTCTGATGTCCAGATTTTTGACTTTTGAAGTCGAAATCTAGTGCTGCATGTGAAAGCATGATATAATCATTAATGAACAAAGGGATTTGTCACATGCATGCACTGATCACATAAAAAGACTTCAGTAGCATCACTGGCTTCCCTCAGAAAATGCAGAATCTGTTATTTAAGTCTGAGAGTATATCCTCTAAATTTGTGTCTCATTTTCCCAGGCAACCTGATTAGGTTAAAAATCCCTTGAACTTGAACCCTTACCTCAATTCCACGTGATCACATTTAGACACTTTAAGCTGGGTCTCTGGGAACTACACATCTCACTTGGTAATCTGGAGAAGCAACAACCACTTACATTTATTTTAGAAGTAAGAAACTCTTGCCACTAAAGCATAATGTGTCTCCCTGACAAAGTTTAACTTCACAATCTGCTTTTCATTCCAAACTAAAACTGCACTGGGTCACAAAAAAAAAATAAAGGCTCAAAATAACTTATCATACATCCTTGGCACTGACTTTGCTTTACCATTCTTTTTTAGTTAGAGAACGGTTGTTCCATGTCACACATTGATTCCAAGATACCCAGAGGAGCACTCCTCCATCAAGCATAGAGATATTCTTGACAGAGTTTATGAATATCTACAAGTATGATTAATAAAGATTATAAGGTGCCTCCTGCCAGGTGGGATTATATGTTGCTGCTTAATGGGGTATAGGTCAGTTTAAATTGTCCCATTAGCTAGCACTTCCCCAAGATTGTGTGTTTCTTATACGGAGCCAGAAGCATTAGGACTGTATTAGCATTTCTGGCGGTACCTGTGCATTGGTGAATGCTTTAGATCAACCCACGTTATTCCACCTGTGCCTCGTGAACTGCTGCTGCTGTACGTTTATTGATGGGACTGTTATGGATCAAAGAATGTGAATAATTTCCTCATATCCAAACTAGCAGGCTCAGGTGAGATTTCAAATCTTGACTCTGTGACTTCAAAGCCACCTACTGCACCACACCTCTTAATTCACGTTTCTGAGCCTCGATTTCTGGAGGGTTTTTCCCTAGACTAGCACATTTAAAAACACAAAACAAAACAAACAAACAAAAGATACAGTCTTTTGAATGTGAAGTGTCTCCCACAGGCACATGTTTCTGGCTACTTGGTATCCAGTTGGTGGCACTGCTAGGGGGAGTTTTCAGAAACTTTAGGAGGCTGAACATTGTCCAGCTTCCTTCTTGCTCTCTGCTTCCTGTGTGCAGATAAAATGTCATCCCTCAACTTTCTACTCCTGATGCAATGCTATGCTTTTCCTGCAATTATGGACTCTATGCCTTTAGAATTGTCAGCTGAGGCAAACTCTTCCTTAAGCTGCCTGTGGCCATGTTATTTTATCTTAGCATCAGAAAAGCAGTATACGTGGAGAATCATGGTTATTTTCTGATCAACAAAATGAGGTAGAAGGGTTTTTTTTATACAAATTCATTATAGAACAATATTTACAAACTTATGTCAAGCTTACAATTCAAAAATCTTATCACTAAAACCTCATTGAACTGGTTCAGTATCAATCCAATGCATGGAATCTGAGAAGATATCCTGCTATATTTTGATTTCTTATCCTGTCCATCATATCGGTCATTCATTTATTCAGCAATTATTTGCTGAGTATATAACATATGCCAGGTATCATTGGAGGTACAGATTGCATAGGGGACACAATTCATACCTTTATAAAATTAATAGTCTGTTGCAAAGGACAATAATTAAAATAATTTCATATGTCAATGTTTCCATCATCAGATATTGCAATGTTATGAAACATTAAAGTGGAAAGGGGCATGAAGATGATTAAAGGCTTTCAATCTTTAATTATTTATTCTTAGCAAAGTTCACTGAGAACTGGAACGAAGAATCATGGAGCAGATAGTAGGTGAGAAGTTTGCGATAGTGTGGCATTGGAAGAAAGCCAATGGGACTGATAGTGTGGCATTGGAAGAAAGCCAATGGGACTGAAGAGAATGAGAAGAAAAGTGCCTGAGATGGCAGGATAAAGAATATAGAATAGAATTGCAGGTCTGATCAAAACGCCTCTACTCTAAAATAGGAGGCATTAGAGGATATTCAGTAGAAATAGGCTTCTTGTGTTAAGAAAGATCAGAGGAGAATGAGATCAGAATTAGCAAGGAAAAAGAATGTTTTTCTGACTCAGGCCCCCCTCTATATCTTATCTTCTAGTAAGTAGGACACAGAGGGAGCTGGCTGGAAGTCTGTATTTTGAGAAAGCATTTGAGATTAGGCAAAGTCAGCAATAGAGGAGGACCAAACTTAAAACATCACTTACTGTAGCTCACAGGGTTCATAACTCAGTAATTGATGACTTTTTTTCCCCACAGAAGCCTACAAAGCCCTTTTCAGCACCATAAATCTAGCCAACAAGAAGGAAACTTCTTGGACAATACTAGTTTGCTTTCTCCATGTTCTGTGTCCAGAGTGTCTGGCATCTTCAGCAAAGTGGTTTTATCATCAAGTTCTGGTGGGCAGCCAAGAACAATAGCAATAGCATACACCGTTGGGAACCTCTGGGATACCCTTGATTAGCTACTTGATGGGAGGTATCCCACATCTGATACTAGAAGTTTTACTGGGCAACCTGCGACTTCTGGGAGGGGTATTACATCCTGTTTATGGTAACACAAATGAAACTCATCGAGTATGTGTGTGTGTGTGTGTGTGTGTGTGTGTGTGTGTTTGTGTGTGTACCTTATAAAGTAGTAAATTCCCACGTGACTTTTTCCAAACACCTTTAGTGTTTATTAGCTCTGTTCTCACACCCTCTTATGATATACCCTCCCAATCCTTTCCCCACTTAAACCTACCACCCCATTATTCCTCTTTTCCACAAGATAGGCCTGTGGGAACAATAGAGGCAGGCCTGTTATGGGGTCAATCCATTACTTTTCTGACTGGATTTAGTCCTGACCACAGGAGAAAATGCCTGCATGCTACTGTAAAAATGACCAAGAACTCATGGTTGGGGAATTCAGAGGCCCCAAGGATGAAGTTGATACTAATGGTTTATGCTGAAAAGGAACAGTACCAAACTTTCCTCTAAAGATACGTCTTCAGCCATATATTTCTGCAGCTCTCAGTCCTCATCAGAAAAGTGTTTTTGTGTAGCAGTTAATAAGAAACACACAGCTGGTCCAAGTGCAGAGAATAAGTGACTTTGGCGTGCTCAGCCACGAATGGGATATCTCTATCACACTCCTCTCCCAAAGCTCAGAGAATATCGTGAAAGTGAGGACAGTAAGATTGTATGAGCTAGAAAAAAAATTGTGGAGAACTAGAGAAAAGCAGTGTCTACTGGACATGTCAGGACTATGATACTCAAGAAATCACAACAGCTGCGGTTACTGTTCAAAATTAAGCCAGGGAACATTCCAGCATGGAAAGGGGTGGGAAAGATGGCCCCCATTCATAGCTGAGTAGATTATGACAGTTGATGGCCACTAGAGAAAAAGAATCAGTTTTCTTTAAGGGTGCAACCTCTGGGAGACGGGCTCTATTCCTATGTGTGTGTGGGCAACACAAACTGGAATCAGTGGATTATTTTACAAAAGAACACAAAGTTGAGAAGGGTTTTGGAATGTGAGAGGTGGATCTCAGAGGATTTAAGGAAATTAGTGGGGTCAATACAATCAATATTTATTGTATGCATATATTAAACTATTAAAGAAACATTTCGTTTTAAAAGAATATCACTCATCATAGGAATATCTCCTAGAAGCAGCATCCCAAGTCCTGGTATATAGGAACCCACCTGGGTGTCCACATCAGTTCTCAGAGGTGGGTGTGCATGTGGTGAGAAGAGACTGAAGAATGAACATTAGTGATGATGCAAACAATTCTTTACCACATGCCTTTAGTGCAAGCTCAGATGAAGTTGCATGGGCTAGAATGTCTTAAATGACCCACAACAAAGACAGCACTACATCTATGGAGTTCTAATGTAAGGCAAGTAGGATAATAAAGAGAAACACAGGTCATGAGGTACCAAATTTATCAGGCCACTCAGTGTGTTGATGCCCCAGCTAGGTTAGCCACACAGATGCATAGATAAAGACACAGTGAATTGACCCCTCTCAGATTTGAATTAAGAACTGTGTAGACTTCTGGAGCCACTGGACCTAGGGAATGTGTATTAGATAACATTCTCTAGAGAAACAGGACCTTCAGGTCATATGGGAGAATACAGAGAGATTTTTTTGAAGGAAAGAGTGGCTCATAGGTCTACGAAGGCCGCATTCCACCATTAGTTCTTTGAAAGTTGGAAGCTCAAAAAAGAAATCTGTACATCTACAATCTGAATATAAAGGACTAAAGCTGTGGGGAGTCCACAGTGTAAGTCCAGAATGAGTCTGAAGGCCAGAGCACGAGGTGTCCAAAGTCCTGAGATTGGGGAAGATGAGTGTTCAACAGGAGAAAGCACATCCACCATTTCTGCAGTTTTGTTGCATTTGAGTATTTAATGAGTTCACAGACGCTCACCTGCATGGGTGATGTTGATCGTTACCAAATCCACTTATCACAATGCTCATCTCTCTGTGGACTAAGAAATCTCATTTTATTAACCCTCTCATCATCCCTTGTTCCAGTTCAATAGGCATATCACGTTAGCCATCACACCAACTTTTCCTACCCCAGCTGTGTCTTGATTCCATATGTTCCAGGGGAATCACTATCTTTAGTATTTTTAAGTAGGATATAATAGTGCACTTCATGTAAATCCCATGAGCTACATTGCCTTTTCTCAATGAATGTAATTATGGTTATGGATGTGAGCGATTCATCCCAGAAATGTGTTCATTACATGAACAGTAATTACAGGAGGATGCCCTTTTCTTCTTGGCTGAAAACCTTAAAGTCTAAAGAACTTTTACTTGAAATTATCTGACCAAGAATATTTGAATTTGTAGAGTTTCATCCCCGAAAAACTTGGCTTTCCATTATGTTTAGATAAAATTTAGTTTCCAGATGGGCTATTCTGGCCCCTAAGGAACACGCATAAGTTATCTTGTTCTGTTAAGGAAGAAACAATGGTAGTTTCTGCTACTCTCTGGCATGTAACTGGGTCATCCTCCATGTCTCTGTATTTCTATTGATCTGCAATGTGAGGCAGTCCACAGCTTGCTTCTAAAAAGGGCAACACACAGGAGACATACCTTGTCTTAACCATGTTACGGCAGCTTCCATGCTAGCACCAGAGGTTAGATAGTGAATTAAAATTCTGGATGTAAGTTACTCATGATTCTGTTGCTTCCTGGCATGGGAGTCAATTAGACTTCCCATCTGTAGAATCGGAATGAGAGTACTTACTGAGACTGTTCTGAGGACTAAATTATAATAAATTAGGAATATATGGAGTTCTGAAATGCATACAATTCTGTTCAAAGATGTCATTCTTAAATTAGTTGTGAAAATGCAGACTATTCAGAAGTATTAGAACAAATAGTGAAACATCTAGAATTTCAGATTGGATCAGCAATTCTTATTTCAGACGGTTATAAAACTAGAAGACTGGCTGAAAAATGGCTCAGTATTTAAGAATATGTACTGCTCCTGCAGAGGTCCCAAGTTCATGTCCCAGCTCCCATGTTTGGTGGCTCAGAACCCCTGTAAATCCAGGGAAACTTTTGGTCTCTTTGGCGACCTACACTCATGTATACTCTCTCTCTCTGTCTCTCTCTCTCTCTCTTTCACACACACACACACACACACACACAATTAAGAGTAAATTAAATCTTTTTTAAAATATAAAAGATTAAAGATTTAAATATAGAAATAATAAAACTATTAATGTATTAGAATTATTTTATTATTCATTCAACAAATGTTTGCTGAATGCCTACCATATGTCAGGTATTTATAAGTACTGGAAGTATAGTTGTGAATCAGACAAAACAGCTGTACTCCTTTCAAATATTGTGTAGTAGGAAAGACAGAAAATAATCAGTAAATACATATATTATAAAATTAACAAAATACAAATAAAGTAGATGAGGGATTTCTGTGGTTGGAAGTGAAGCAGAGAAAGACAATACTGAGTACTTTGGTGTCAAGTTCACTTTTGTTTCTTTATCTTATGCTTGTATGTGTGTGTATTTTAAATATGGGTGTGTTTGTGTGGAGAGTACACATGTGTGTGGGTGTGAGTGTGCATGTGTGTGTGGTAGCCAGGAAACAATTGCATGTATAATCTTTAGAAATGGTGTTCTCTTAAGACAGGTTCCTTCATTAGCCTACAGCTGGGCAATTAGGCCAGACTGATCCAGTGCTATCCCGGTGATCCTCCTGTCCCCATATCCTCAGTGCTGTTCTTGCAGATGGGCTCCACCATGCCATATATTTTCACATCTTTCCGGCGATCAAACTCAGGTTATTGTGCTCTCAAGGCTAGCACATAACTGCTGGCACCATTTCCACAATCATAGGTTAACCTTTAAATAATAATGTTGAGTAAGACTGTGTGGGAGACAGAAATCCACATCCACATGCCAGTCCAGGGCTCTCCGCTCCGCGGACAGGAGGAGAATACAGTATAGGAGCCTGCCTTGAGGTGCCTGTGTTCAGGCTCTACATGGTGAGCAAATATATGGTTGGGTATGAGAGAGAGAGAGAGAGAGAGAGAGAGAGAGAGAGAGAGAGAGAGAGGTGGGTGGTCTGCTTGGCACCTAGGGCCATGATGATGTCAGGGCCTGAGCTGCTGCCCAGGGCAGTGTCTGAGTCCATGGCCCTGCCATAGCTGTGGTCTGTGTTGATGTCCATGGCTTCTGTTACCACCGAAGGCAGAGGACAGGGCTGTACAGAGTTGGGCCTGCCCCTCACTGGCTGCAACACTAGGGAGAACTGATTCTGCCCGTCACCTGCTGCAGCACTCGGGAGAGCAGATCCTGCACCTTGTCTGAACAGCATGACAGAGCTGACCCTGTTGGCAGGGGTGTGGGCAAGCTGGCCCTGAGGGTGTGAGAGTGGGAGAATTGGTCCTGCCCCCCTCATCTGCCATGAAGTGGCACGGACAAGGGAAAATATGCTCCACCCACCTTGTCCCTAGCCACCTGCTGCAAGCTGGAGAACTGACTTAGCCCCTCACCAGCCACAGCACCAGGGAGAGCAGGCTCTGCACCTTGCCTGGGGAGCACAATAGAGCTGAAGGGGTACAGGTGAACCAGCCCTGAGAATGTGAGCATGGGAGATCTGACCCAGCCCCTCATCTGCCATGAGGTGGCTGGCGTGAGCAAGAAAGGGAATGCCCTCTCCCCTGCCCCTCACTATCTGTGGCAGGTGGGAGAGCTAGAACGGAGGTCATGAGAATTGATGAGCTGGCCCTGCCCCTCACCAGCTGCTGTACTTTGGGAGAGCAGACTCTGCACCTGCCCTAGGCCGCACAGTAGCGCTGACCCTGCTGGGGCGGGGGGTGCATGGGTGAGCCTGAACTGAGGTCAGGAGAGTGGGAGAGCTAGTACAGCACTCCTTGTCTGCCATGTGGTGCAAAGGTGAGATGCCCTCCTTCACTGGCCCCTTATCACCCGTGGCAGGCAAGAAAGCTAACCCTGCTCCTTACTTGGGCAACACAATAGAGCTGGCCCTAGTGGTGTAGGTATGGGTGAGCTGCCAAAGGGCATGAGAGCAGGAGACCTGGCCCCACCCCTTGCTGCTTACTGCATCGAATGAGCTAGCCAGGGTGGTGCTGGAGAGCTCATCCTGGTGTTGAGGATGAGGGAGAGCTAGCAGGCTGACCAACCCAGCAGCCTCCCAGGCCCAGAACCAGGGCTATGAGTGGGCTCACCCCAACATCCACTCCACCTGTGATTTGCTGGAACACGTGAAGGAGTTGGTCCTGCAGATCCAAAGTTTCAAGATCTCCCTGACATAGTACAACAAAAAGATATCCAAGAGGAATCTCAGTGAGGGCCCAGGATCAATAGTGTAGGGGAAACCAGGGATCTTGAACCAAGCTGGTGACTCATTGCAATGAACACTTGCAAGTAAAGATAAATGGACTGTCAGACCACAGCTTCCACGATGAGATTTTTCTTTACTTTTCTTTTAAATTTTATTTATTTTATCTTCAGAGGAAGGTTGCAGGGGAAGAAGGTGGATGGGAAGGGATGGGGAGATGAGTGGGATAGAGATGCATGATGTGAAATATACAAAGTATCAAGTTACATTAAATTAAAAGTTAAATTAGAAAAAAATAAGAAAAAATAATACCGTCATAGACAGATAAAAGAAGGTAGTGTTTAGATGAATACCTTACTCAGTTGTGGAACTTCAGGCCACTTGAGGAGGCATATGGAAGACTCCAGGCTGATGAAAGACCAAATGTAAGTCTTTTTTTTATTTGAGAATTTTGATCCTCCTTCCATCCCTCCTCCTGCTCCCCACCAGCCTCAGCCCCCCATTCACTCCCCATTCTCCAAATGTAAGTCTCAAAGTGCAAGAACTACCTTAGAATCTTTATTGCTAGAAATCTAGAAAAATAATTAATAAAAATTAAATTCTTCCCATTACTAAGTAGAAATAAGAATTAAGGGGACCACCTTCAGTCCACTTTGTAGAGCAAGAAGAATCCTAATCCACAAGTCCTTACTAATAAGGACTTCAAAAAGTTCTTCAACCTGGGAAAAACATCACTTACATGGAAGACATTTTTATACCTATTGTCTTGATAACAACAAAAATTGTAATTTGTATACTCTTAAAAGAAAATGAAAATGAAATTTCAGTGGTGAGAGCAATCCTTTGAGAGAGAGCATGTGAGCATGTACATATGAATGACATATGAATGCCATTATTGATCAAAATGCTAAGCTCTCATGACTTTTTGTCCAGACATTCTACCTCTGGAAATTTATCTGAGAGAGTAAACTGATCATGCAAACGAGCATATGTATATGACTATGCACCTAATTGTTCATGGACACCCTTTTTGGTAACTTGAGTTGATAAACTACTTAAATGCCCATTGATAGGACACAATTTAACGAATTATGTGACTTTCTTTTTAACATTTTTAATTCATTTTACATACCAATCACAGATCCCCCTCTCATCTCTCCTTCTGCTACCCCTTCCTACCCTCCTCCTCCAACAAAGTAAGTTCTCCCATGGGGGGACAGCTAAGCCTGGTACATTCAGTTGAGGCAGGACCAAGCCCCTCCCCATTTTATCAGGGGTGAGAAAAGTGTCTGACCATGGGTAATGGGATCCAGAAAGCCATCTCATGCACCAGGGATAGATCCTAAACACACTACCAGGGACCCCTCAAACAGACTCGGCTATACAACTACCTCCCATACTCATGTAATCATAATTCAGATATCATGTGGAGCTATTTCTAAAATGTAAAGTCTTCATAAACAGGTCACATGGCATGATGTCTTTTATATAAAAATGAAGACAAAAAGAACAATGCTATGTTAGCAATTGTTTTATTCTTGCTGTAGGGATTCCAAAAGGACACCAAAGAAACTAAGCTAACTAGGATGGCTTGTTGAGAGAAAGGGGTGGAGGAGAGTAAGTCTTTTCTTTCTTTTAGCTTTCTTGAAGCACCTGCCATTACCAGTGTAGGCGGAAAGTAAGAAGCTTGCAACCGTACGCAAAGAATTACTACACATTTTATATATATAAAGCATAGTTGGGGACTAAAGCATTGCACTCTGCCTTCTTTCTCTGATTTTGAATAAAGTTAATCACTTATTAAACTATATGAGTCACTTCAAAGTTCAGCATTCAATTCATATCTGCTGTTATAATTATTAATATTAAAATTGATATTAATATTAGATATCCCGAGTTCCAGTCCAGTTAGCTGCTTGAAGTGCAGTAAATCTTCCTCATTACAGAAAACATTCCCATTACATAAAAGTTTAATTTTCAGCACACTTCCTTCTTTAATATCATAGTGACTAAAAACAAATGGACATTTGAGAAGCACTATGGCTGGAGCTGAGACTCCCCATAAGAGATAATAGTAGCAATGAGAAGCATTTCCTTCTCTGTTTCTGGAATGAGGAGCTGATAATTCAGAGAATTTAAGGAATTTCCTCATAGACACAAGTCAGTAGAGTAAGGACTAGAGTCTGCTCTCCTGTTCTTCATGATTCCAAGGTTCCTCACCCTCCCATGACTTCAGGGACATTTCCCATGATGCTAATTAAAGCCCGAGTTTAAGATAAATGCCCTATGATTCTGCCTTTGTCCTGCTCCACTTGGAGCACTGAAAACCAGTCAGCCAGAATAAGAACTGTGCGAGCTGTTTGTCACACTCATGCACACGCCAATTTGTGGGTTTTGTCATCCAAGATAGCAGGTTTCATATTTGACATGGATAATATATCTAGTACTCCTCTCATGAATCAAATACCATCTGTTGATCTATGTCTTGGCTGTGGGGAACATCCTGAATTGACCACATGTTTGTCAGGTCCTTTGGGACATCCTTTGAATTTGGTTTATGGTGCTAAAGTGAATTAGATGGAAATTCTGACCACGACAACCAGCATCTACAATAGCATCTTCAAGACTGGGATTGAATGAGTGAGGTATTTAGTTTCAGAGGTCATGGGGTGGAATATAATGGATGAATGGGAAGTGCAATTGACCTTGGGGAAATGATGCCAGAGCAAAAAAAAAAAATGAGTTCTATTGGGTTTGAAGAAGTATACAGAACACGATGGTGTATGAAAACAGAAGTCAGGGTCAGAAAATCTGGAAAGAGAACAGGAATAAAGAAATAAGAGAGCCTGATCATTCCTTCAACTTTCTTATTTTTGATCACATGTTCCATACTGAACTTGATGCCCCTATTATAATTTGAACTGTAGCCTACATCCAAACATGTTTCTATCCTAGGCTTGACTATTTCTAATTCACTCTTAATTAGTGTAAACCTTCAAGTCTTACAATGAAGCCCACATAGGCTATAAGAAGAAAGACAGGAGAGAAAAATCCAAAGGAGCCATATAAATTTAGAATTTGTGGTTAAAAGCAGTAGAAAATATCACCACTGTGCACCACTGAGCTCTAAGCTTCCTGGTCCTTTGACAGCACTGTGACTCAAGGTTGACAACACAATGAGGCTGAAAGCTCTAATACCAAGGCCAATTGTCAAACCCAGGAGAACTGTCCAGTCTGCAAGGATATAACCTAGGGGATGGTTATTATGTGACTACATATGACTTCTGCATAGATTTGCACTTGGTTGCCGTATTCACCATTAGCAGCAAAAGCTTAAGGTGTGGAAACGATTCTACATTAAGCTCAAGTTCTGTATCCTTCCTTCTCCTCGGGTAGCCTTATTCTCGGCTCTCCTATCTACATAGCCATCTTATCAGCTAACTGTACTTCCTCCTTCGTTGTTTCCAGGTTCTTCTATATGCTTCTTTTCCAATATATCACCATACCCTCCTGATTTGGCCTCATGTAGTACTTTTTATACCCAACACTGTTTCTATCCATCTCTCCAGGTTCTGGAAATTGTGATGATAGACAGGACAATGTCTGCAGTCTCATGGCCAGGGAGATTGTCCAGTGTTTCTTCTAACTTGCTTGATTTCCGATGTTTACAGAATTCACTTGGGGTGTTGATGTAAGCTCTTTTAAAATTCTTCCATAGACTTTCAGTTTACTCAAATTATAGATTTTCACTATTTCTAAACCCGTTCTTTCCTATAAACTTCATCATATTTACAAAGATCTTGAAACAGGTACCACACAGTAAGCACACAGAATTCTGACTCACCGTCAACATCACATCCTATATCCCCTTATCAGTCATAGAGATTTTATTAGCTTCACTTTTAAGATCTTTATCATAGGAAAACATTAGGTATGTTGAATTTGCTTTCCAAAGTGGTACTTTGAGGATAGCTAAGTATGAAAATGCCATAGTGAACCCTATTTCTTCTATGCTAACTAAAAATAAAAAATAATAATGCTAATAAAAATATACATTAATACGACACTTTATTTTCTAATTTCATATTCTACCCCTCACTTCATGATCCTCAGTCTTACTCCTTCTGGTGATCTGTCTCCCTAATATTCATGTCAAGCACCTATTCTCCTCCGTATTTCTATCCACATTCCCCTCCAACTTTATAACTAGCCAATCCTTTGTTCCATATAGAGCCACGCACCTTGTATCACTCCCTGGAAACAGTATATAAGTTCGTGGTTTTCTTGTTTTGTTCATACGTTTTAGTTATGGATTAAGCTGTGTTAGGCCTTGTTTAACTACTAGGAAACCTCCCTTGATGAAGATTCCCCGAGGTTGGACTGAGTTCACCTCCAGTGTTCCCTGAAACCTTGTTGCTCTTTAGCTTTCTATAACTTATTAATGCTCTTAACTCCAAGACCAGGGCCCTGTGCGGACTGTGAGGGAATTCACAGGCTTGATCCCAGTGCACGATAATTAGCACTCCTGACATACATCTATGGAAAAAAATGCAGACACTAAGAGTGGATATCCAGGAAACAGACTCTCCAGAGCTTTGTTGGCCAGAAGAATCGCTGCTAAGGATTCGAATGCACAGAGCTTCTATGGTGCCCCAGACACAGATGGATCCTGTAAGACTCCTCTTGCTTCCATGTCACAGCAGACATGCCATTCTCATCACCGGTACACAGTCAAGGATTCAGAGGTCCTTTGAGGGGGCTTTTCTTAGATTACATAGCTAGAAGCTGGCTGAGCTGGGATTCAAGCCTAACACACCTGATATCTCTGTTACAGCAAATCTGCTAATGCCCCTACAACTCAGGAACATCGATTTTTGTCCTCTCTTCTTTGGATATCCTAGCCTCCTGGCCTTCAACAAAGCTGTCACTCCTGATTATGTTATTTATTTTTTTTTTGATGTAGCAAAAATCTAATTCACATTGTCTTTCAGATACAAGACCCCCAGAATCTCAAATCCCAGAAAACCTGAATAAATCCCCAAATCTCAGGAAATCTGGGTAGACTCCTCTGACTTGTTCTATACTTACGATTTCTCTAATGGCTGATACAATTCAGGAGGTATATGTGTGATAGATAGAGAGGTCGATTCAAGCATTTAAGTGTGACTAGAAATGTCCTCTTACTTCAATTACATGTCTGCACAAGACCTATTTTTTTTTTTTTAAAAAAGCAGCTCCCTCTTTCAGAATCAGACAGAGCATTCCTGGAGCTTAAATGACACCTTAATTGTGATGGGCAATTTAGATACACTTAGAAGTGACATCACCTGCGTGTTCAGCCATGGCTTGGAGGAAAGTGCCATTTATCAAAATGGCTTCCAAACAGCTCTGTTTTGTGTAAGCACCATCTAAGGTGCTCATCAGAGTCCTGCCTGAGTGCATTGCAGACTGTGTTTGAGAGTGGTTGCCAGGAAAAAGTGTTTGCTTTGCTTTCATTTGAAGCCTTGAAATAATTTTTTCCAGCGGTGAATGGAGGCCCTTATATGCTGTGATCCTTCGGGGGCTGAGACTTTTTAATCTCAGCCTCAAGAATGCTTCGGAAGCCAACGATTAATTTCCTGATTGCTGCAGGGTAACTTTAGGCTTCTTTTTCCTCCCATTTTAATTTTAGCTTAAAACCAGGGCACTGCAAGCCTTTGTAAACAAAGTAATCGATCAGTGGCTATCAGCAATTCTTGTGGGAAGGCAGAATAATTTGATGGATTCTGGACAATAGAAAAAATAGAGCAAGCAAGTTGAATAAATTAATGAGCATTATTATCAGTGGAAATGGAAGTTCCCTCTGGTGCATTTACGGGAGCATACTTATTCTTACTTCCAGGCTATGACAGGGCATGTGCAGGTAGAACATGTACTGGTTTCTCATTTCAGCCCCCAGTTACCACTTGAGCCTTCCTGCATTGTAAGTAGACTCTTTCCAAGATTGCAGGTGGCAGAGATTTAAAATGGATTCCTATTGGTTTTTAATGTTTGCCAGTCACTTGAGTACTAGAGCTGCAAGAAGAATCTCCCAACTTCTTTACTCCTCTCTGTGAGGAACCAGGACTCTGGATCTAAGCGAGAAGTGATTGACACCAACTGGCAGTTCTTTATTGTGGAGTCAAGACTTACGTTTAGGCTTTAGACTCCAAGTTCAGTGCTCTTTCTCCTCTATCACATCTTTGTTCGCAGACTCTGCTTACCTGTGACATGAGATCCTTATGGCTTCCCCTCTCCTTCCCATATTCTTCTTTTCATATGGATGCCTGTGTTTTATTTTTTGGGCAGTCAAAAATAAAGATAGTATTTATTTTAAAATGAGATTGAGTTATTTGTACACTCACAAAGGAAGAAGAGGTAAATAACTGGATTCCAGCCCATAGAATCACAGGAGCATCCTGACCCTGGGAAACAACTAACTACTATCTTAATTCCATCAAATACTGTATTTGTCCTAGGGGAATCAGTGACCCCTAAGCCAATGTGAAAAGTTTGTTGTTATTTATCCATTGTTGACTATTCAAAATATTTCCAGTCTTCAGCATTCCCATGCCTTCTACAGGCTCGCACAAATGTGCCTATGTCCTAGTATTCACTGTTTATTTTCTATACTCAACTTTAGACATCTTCCTCTTATCTAGGTCTACATTTGTTTCTCACTCATCACTTAATTCGTTAATATCCCCTACTTACATCTTTTATTAAAATTCTGTCTAGTCTGTATGATGCATATTAGACAGCAGTATTTAATAGAGCTGTGATGCTCTTCACACCTTTAGCCTTGCTATGTAATTTCTCATGCTTGTTGGTTTCTGAATGACTTTGGAATCTGCCTAGTAAAGGTGATATGAACCAAAAAATGAGAAAAGGGCCAACTCACTCACTGAACCACTGACGGGAAGAGTGTTGCCCCTTCCCAGAGCAACCACTCTGGGCATCATGTAAAAAACAGAATTAATTGTCCCTGTGCTTTTTCCAACCTTGATCTCAACAATTCTCGCTCTTACAAACCCTCCTCTTTCTCGCCAGTTGGACTCCTGGAGCTCCACCTGAGGCCTGGCCGTGGATCTCTGCATCCGCTTCCCTCAGTCATTGGATGAGGTTTCTAGCATGACAAAAAGCACAGGGACAAATAGTCAAACGAATGGAAACTTATGAACTATGAACCAATAGCTGACGAGCCCCCAACTGGATCAGGCCCTCTGGATAAGTAGGACAGTTGATTAGCTTGAGCTGTTTGGGAGGCATCCAGGCAGTGGGACTGGGACCTGTACTCAGTGCATGAGCTGGCTGTTTGGAACCTGGGGCTTATGCAGGGACACTTGGCTCAGCCTGGGAAGAGGGACTGGACCTGCCTGGACTGAATCTACCAAGTTGAACTCAATCCTCAGGGGAGTTTTTGCCCTGGAGGAGATGGGAATGGGGGGTGGGCTGGGGGGAAGGTGTGTGTGTGGGAGCAAGGGAATCTGTGGCTGATATGTAAAATTAAATTAAGTTATAAAATAAAATTAAAAAATAAAAATAAAAAATAAAGGTGTGCACCACCAAAAAAAAAAAAAAAAAGATACTGTAGTTAGAATTTTCCTGCCTGACCCACAGTCAGGACTAATCTCTCTCACCTGCCAGTCCCACAGCCGCTCAGACCCAACCAAGTAAACACAGAGACTTATATTGCTTACAAACTGTATGGCCGTGGCAGGCTTCTTGCTAACTGTCCTTATATCTTAAATTAATCCATTTCTATAAATCTATACCTTGCCACATGGCTCATGGCTTACCGGCATCTTTACATGCTGCTTGTCCTGGCGGCAGCTGGCTGTGTCTCCTTCCATCTTCCTGCTCTTCTCTACTCTCTGTTAGTCCTGCCTATACTTCCTGCCTAGCCACTGGCCAATCAGTGTTTTATTTATTGACCAATCAGAGTAATTTGACATACAGACCATCCTACAGCAAGATACTACCTGTCTCATATAACAATAGAATCTTAATAGAATTATATTATGAAAGAAACTGGTGTGATGTAATATATAATATATAGCTTATATAAAGCTTTTCAGAACTATAACTATGAAGAAGTAAAGATTAGTCATGGGGCAAAATGTGAATTAATATTATTTTCATTTACATACTAATTAAAATTGTTTCTGTACATTTTTTTTCTAATTGGAATAGAATAAAATGCATCTACCAAAAAAAAAAAAAAGAAAGAAACAGAATTATATTTTAGGAGCCACAGAATTTTAATCTGTCTTAATTAATATAAAACAATAATCATTAAGAGACTATGGGTATTTCTTTTATTTAAAACAAGAATCTCCAACTGTGTTACCTGATACATATTTGGTCCACCACCAGTTTTTCTGAATAAAGTTTTACTGAACTGTAACCATGCTCATTTATTTATACCTGACCTATGGCTGTTTGTGTAACACAGTAGCAGAGCTGGGAAGTTATGACAGAAACTGTATGGGCCACACAAACCTGAAGCAGTTTGTTATTTGTACCTGTACAGAAAAGCAAAGAGAACTCCTGGCCTGGAAAGCTTGGTCTATGCAGATGAAGAATTAAGAAAGGAAACTAGAAGTAAAGATTTGGAGCTTTACTTTTATGACCAACTGTAGTGGGCTGAAATAGAATGTCCTCCATAGGCTCATATGATTGAATACTTGGTATCCAGTTGATGGAAAGTGGTACATCACAGGCTTTGAGTTTTAAAATGACTCATGCATTTATCTAGTGCTTCTCTCTCTCTCTCTCTCTCTCTCTCTCTCTCTCTCTCTCTCTCTCCCCTACTTGCAGATCAAGATGTGAGCACTCAGCTAATGCCTGCCTGCGGGTGCGCTGCCGTGTTGGAAACTCGCTGCCTCTGAGACTGTTATCTCTCAGTCAACCCTTTCTTTTATAACTTGTTTCTATAATTTTATGGTGACTAATCAAAGAAACAAAAACGTAACTAAGACAGAATTTGGTACCAAGAAATGTAGCTATTGCCATGGCAGGCCGTGTTCCAATTTTGAAGGAATGTGGAAGAATTTGAGACTTTGGAGAAGGAGAGCGGTTGAATGAGGTAGAGCTTAGTGAGCCATCCTATTATGAGTTTTGAAGACAGTAGTGTTGAAGAGCAATGGGGACTCTGGAGGCCCAGCTCAAGAGGTGTCACAGCGGAACAGTGACCGGGATGGAGACAGCTCATGATATTTTGACAAAGAAAGTGGCTGCTTTCTGGCCTTGTCGTTAAGACTCTGCCTGAGGCTAAATTTTGAAGTAGTGGACTAATTCCCTAGATGAAAAGACTCCAAAAACTGTTTACTAGTGACTCTGTCATATGGTTATTTGTAATCATTCTTATGCAGGTCTACAATGAGAAAGAGCAAGTGAAGCAAAACAAAATACAAAATCTACAGTTTGAGGAGGAGAAAAAGAGCACCAGGATATATAAATGTTGGGGCTAAGGCTTGGGCTGAAAGGGATACAAAGATAAAAGAAAGGCCTGATTCAGAATGGAATAAAGTGAGGAGTACCCTCAGGACCCCACCCAGCTAAGCTTCCAACTTGTAAAATGGAACAGTTTGAGGAATGTTTTTTGTTCCTAAACAACAGCAACAGCAACAGAGGAAAGCGCTTGCAAATGTGATGATTTTCATGGGGATGGCGGGGAGGGGGGAGGAGAGCAGGCTCCACCTCAACCAGGCAGTTGAACCTGGCAATGTTGTCAAATATTTATGGCTTTAGAGTCATGCAGGTTACACAAGTAAAGGAGTTATAGAATCTTGCTCCACAGAGAAGGACAGGCAGTTGTGTGGTGGGGGAGGCTTCACAGGGCGTGAAGCCATTGCAGGAAGCTGTGAATGTGAAACCTGGATTTCATTGGAGACCCAAAGGTTGAAGATGCCAGAGCCCTGAAACATCTGCCAAGGAGAGCTGCATGCAGGCATTGGAATCAGCCCAGGAGAGAGAAATATGTTGCAGTCGGTAAAGCTGAATCCTTTGACGTCAGACATGCAGTTACAGGATTAAGAACTTGCCCTGCTGGATTGCAGTCTCCCTTGGGTCCAGTATATCCACACTATGCCTCCACTTCTCCCTTTGGAATGGTAATGTGCATTCTGTGTCATTGTATGTTGGAAGTATGCAGTTTGCTTTCTTATTTTATAGAAAGATATAATGAAGAGATTGCTGTGAGTGTCAGAAGAAACTTGGAAGTTCTAAACTGTTTTAAGACTGTGAAAGACTACAAGGGACTTTAGAAAATGAACAGAATCCATTTTTCATTATGATGTAGCTATAAGCCTAAGGGGGCAAGGGAGTGGAATGTGATGGTTTGAGTGAGAATGGTCTCCATAGGCTCATGTGTCTGAATACTTGGTACCAGTGAGTAGAACTGCTCGGGAAGGATTAGGAGTATGGACTTGTTGGATGTATGTCACTGGTTATGGGCTTTGCGGTTTCATAAGACTTGTGCCATCCCCCTCCCCTTTCCTACTTGTAGATCAAGATGTGAGGACTCAGCAACTACTGCTCCAGTGCCACAACTGCCTGTCTGCTGCCATACTCTCTGTCATATCTGCCATAATGATCATGGTTTCTAGTCCTTTGAAACCATAAGCCTTAGATATTCTCTTTCTTCTATAAGTTGTCTTGATCATGGTAGCTTTTTACAGCATAGAAAAATAGCAAATATGCCAGTGAAGATAGCAATAGGATCCAGTTCATGCTGCTTTCTCTATGTAAGTTGATACCCAAATGATGGCTTGAAAAAGGTCTGCTATGAGTGCTTCTTATGGTGAAACAAAAGAAATAAAACAAATAATATCCAGTGAACATGCTCTAAAAAATGTACTCTCCTCAGCTGAGCATTTTGACTAGAGTCTACATAAGGTGCATAGGTAGCTGGATGAATGAGGGAGGGCAGAAGAGGCTGTATAGAACCTTCTAGTGTCACATTTATTTCCAAGGTTGTCTCTGAAATGAATTGTTTCCAATCATGCTCTGGATAAACAAACCCAGCTATTCATAATAAAACATTCTGATACTGTCTGGAATATGTTTGACAGTTCTGAGTTCTTAGGTTGTTCTCATTACACTGCATAGCTCTGTTCCCAAGAGGAGAGTTGATGCTTCCTGCAAAGCATTTACTTCCATTTGTGGCAGTTCTTTTGGTATTTGTATACGTTATTAATTACTATGCAAATGATGAAATGTAAATGTGAGGACAATGAGGTATGTTTCTATGAAAACAAATGTCAGTGCTTCAAGAAGCCATGATGAAGGTGGGTGGTTTAAAAAAATATGATAATCAGTAAAAAGAGATTATTAGATAAAAAAATTATATCCAGAAGGCTATATTCCTGTTGCTTTGCAAATGTCTTTACATTTTTACCCTACTTTCAGGAAACTCATATAGGAGATCAGAAGCCATACATTATGAGCGTGATTTATGCAAAAAGGACTAGGGGGAACTGTAATCAATCTGAGCTCATCTTCAAACCCAGGCCTTGCCTGCACATCTCAACCTCAGCAAATGAAGACACATTTTAAAATTTTAAGTTAATATAAAATGTTTAAAGTGTAGATGCATCATTTTTATGAACCTCTCTTTAACTGATTCTTTTGATTAATTAACCAACCGCAGCAGCCCTATTTTTATCGACTACAAGGGCTTGCAATGAATTTCAAGATTCTTTGAAGCTACTGCTCCCTTATGAGTTCTTCTCTTCGCAGGTGTTCTTTCTCTGTGTCCTGGACTCCCACCTGGGTACATATCTAACAGAATCACTTTAACCCCTTTGTTGGTAGGATCTGAAGACAGGATGCCATCTTGTAGCCGTGTTTTCCCAATACTCAGTCCAATGTCTAGTGCATTTTATTGTCTAGCTGATGATATACATATAGATGGCTAAGGGCTACTTTTCATATACCTCCTAATTTAGCTAGGCATAAGTGCAGCTTTCTCAGACCAAAGATTTTAGTCATCCTCAGCTTTTATATTTCTTTTTCCAGTGGTTCCAGTGACCTTTTACATACCCCTCTCTTCATAGCAGATGCTGATTTGACCACTTCCTGCCACCTACACTGTACCAAAGTGGTCTGAGACCCTTTCCTGTCCCATCTGGGTCATTTCAATAACCTCCTAACTGGTCCCTCTGCTTTCAGATTTGTCTTTTTATTGCCCTGTTCACAGCATAACTATAAGAATCCTAGTTCTGAAATACAAGTTAGATAATATCGCCCCTTTTCTCAAAGTACTTCATAGCTCCCTAGCTTACTAAGAGCAAGAGTTGCTCAATAAATGTGTTTAAATGAATGAATGATAGCTACGATTACAACTGTAGCAGTGATTCCCATAGCAATAAGAATAATAGCTACTGCTCTAACTGTAGTATAGTTCCTGTAATTGTCAGAGAAGGTGGCAATGAAGACTGTGGGAAAATCAGATGAGTGGTATGGGTCTGAAATATCTGTGTGACAGTCACATGTTCACTGGCTGACTGACAGGCAGTTCTGTTTGTCCCTGCTCACATCAAGAATTGTGCAGAACAAGGGAAGGGAGAGTTGACTATGTGCGATCATGTCTAAAAGCATTTTATGCCACATGGAGATGTTTGGATTATTTGTCATGACCCAGGCAATGGGATGAAAGGTGACAAAAGTCAGAGCTTCACTCTGTGAAGGAATCTTAGCTATTAATGAAATCAGTATCAGTAAGTGTTGATTAGATGTATGGAAGATTGAATACATGCATGAAAAAGTCACCTGGGCTTGTGCTTGGAAGAACCTAGGGTTTGTTTATTTACCATATACATTTGTTTTGTCACTGAATTAACAACTGATGGAAAAAGGAGTTTATTTTGGCTTATGATTTCAGAGGAGGAGAATGCATTACAGTGGGAGACATGGCAGAAAGTGTCAGGAACAGGAAGTTGAGAGTGCTCATTCTCAGGAACAAGTAGAAAGCAGACAGAGTGAACCAGAAGTGAGGCAAGGCTGTGGGTACTCAAAGCTGCCCACAGTGATATACTTACTCCCTCAAGATGGTACCACCTCCTCAAATAGTACCACTAACACTCTCTCTCTCTCTCTCTCTCTCTCTCTCTCTCTCTCTCTCTCTCTCTGTGTGTGTGTGTGTGTGCAAATACTGTAGCGTTTGGGGACATTCTCATTCATACCACCACAATCATGTTGCTAGCCTACTTTTGCCCACCTATCTATACTAGATTTTAGCATGCCTGTTTTTATAGATAGAGAAATTGAACAGAATGGAAAATAGTCCCAGCTTAGTTTCATTTCAAAGCATGAAATTTGGAGTAAAGTCTGTCCAGTCTCCTGTTCCAATTTATGTCCTCTTGGAAAGGTAAAGTTCACCATGTCTTTGTGGAATGGGTTGTTATGAGAATTACATAGGCTATAATAACATGAATAATTCCTAGGATTAACCATGTAGCAAGTGATTAGTATTTTTATTGTTTTCCAGGTTCACTAAACTAGTCTAGTAAGATTACAATTTAAATACTATTTTGTTTTTTCAAATCCTATGCTAGGCTCTGTGATGATGAATCTTGTGTCTCAATTTGAAGAATATCATTTGAGGAGATTGATGTTTAAATCAATAAACTACAAGTAAAACAGATACTCTCCACGATGTGCAATAGGCCTCTATTTATTTGTTAAAAGTATGAATATAAATAAAAGACATAGGCATCACCAGTGAGGCGTGAGTTCTGCATCTGTCAGTCTTCTGGCTTCCTTTACTCTGTGGTGCTTCCAAGCCTGAAGTTTGATGGCCCACAATGCAGAATTTAGATTTTTCAACCTTCGTGATAGGTAAGATTACATAATATATCCCTGGATAGCTCTGACCATTAAGGACTTCTTCCTCGTGTTTCACAGATTAAGGTCCCTGGGACTCTTCAAAACCTGTCTTAGTCTTTTCTACTGCCCACTACTAAACCAACTCTTTTTTTTTTCTTGCTTTAACTTTTACTCTTTTTTAAAAATTATTTCTATTTTATAATTAATTTAATTTTACATATCAGCCATGGATTCCCCTGTCCTCCCTTCTCCCCCTCCCCAGTCTCCCTCCCCCCAATCCATCCCCCATTCCCACATCCTCCAAGGCAAGGTCTCCCCTGGGGATTCAGCCCAGCCTGGTAGATTCAGTTGAGGCAGGTCCAGTCCCCTCCTCCCTGCACCAAGGCTGAGCAAAGTGTCTCAGCATAGGCCCTAGGTTCCGAAAAGCCGGCTTATGCACCAAGGACAGGTCCCAGTTCCACTGTCTGGGGGCCTCCTAAACTAAACCAACTCTTAGTCTTTTCTACTACCCACACAACGCAACCTAAAATCTCCCAAACTAGTCCCCCATTCTTGGCTTTGGAATAATCTCTTCCATCTTCTTTTCACACCAACAAACCAACTTTCATTCCTTCGGACCCAACTTTGCTTTCTCCACGTCTCTCAAAGTCTTATAAATTGATCCCTTTGCCTCTTCCTTCTGTGTTTTCCCATGTGGCACAGACACCTCTACTTCTTTAAGAATTCCTTTAGTTATGCTTACCCCATGAGTGACTGTGTTTTCTACACTGGAATCCTGGAGATCAGGGGTGCTTCTCCTTTGCTTTCACTGAGCACTGTGCTAGCTGAATATCTGCTTCTTAATGGCCATAAGTGCTCATGGGTTCATGAATAACAGAGGGGGATCTTGCACATCTTTGGAGGTTAATCCTACTTGTCGAAATGAGATCTAGAATTACTAGAAGATGGATGCTTGTGTATGCATGTAGGGGATTAGCTTTCTTATATTAACAGAGGTGGGAGTACCTGCCCACTATAGGCAGAACCACTTCCTGGGTTATTATCCTGGCTCATATGAAAAGAAGAAAGGAAACTGAGCAGCTGAATTCATTAGAATGTAACCAGCTGCTTCAAATCCCGGCTACCTTGACTTCCTCACTATGACGGTCTGGAACAGTAGACTGTGAATCACAATAAACTCCATCTTCCTGAAGTTTCTTCTGTGAGACTATTTTACCACAGCAACAGAAGAAGAAGCTAAGAGAGCATCTCAGTGAACACAGGTGATGTGGCCCAATGAGTAGTCACCATCTGTATAGGGCATGCACAGGCTTTCCATCAACCTGCAGATGGCATCTTGAGTTATGTGTTCTGCACTCGGAAACTTGCTTCTTTGGTATTCTCCACATCTCAGAATATGGCACCTCACGCATGTGACTGCTCAGGCAAAAGTATTTCATATTCTTTTTGTCCTATGACTATCACAATCTGCCTGCTCTCTGCATTATAAATCCTTTGACTGTGCAACCAAATCTTAAGTCATCTGAAATCTGAGCACGTCTTCCCAACGTTCTATGACTTCTTCAGCACAGGCTCTTTCAACTCTGACACCGTCTTCAAACACACTAGTCTCAAACATGTTCTGTCTATATCAGTTGTTTATTAGGCACTTGAGCCCATCTAATAACTTCAAATATAAACCCGACCAAGCCTATCCCTTTACCACTTTTTAGGGTTCCTTTTAAATCCTCTATTAATTTAATTTTAAAATTGGTAAACATTTGGTAGCTAACAGGTTGTGGGAGAGGGAGAGACATAATTTCCGGTTTTATAACCATTGGTGACCCCACCGGTATCTGATGGTTAGTTTTAAACTCGAGGTAACACAGATACCATTAGTTAAACTCTGCGGGACTCTAAACAAAAAATGAACTAGTAAAAGTGGGAACTAGGTTTGTAAGGAAGAGTGGGTGAGAGTGGGGGACACAACCATAATGTATCATATATGGATATGGAAGTGTCAAGGAAAACATCTATCCAAAAATGGAATTCAAAGTCTTTATGTTGGTTCAAGAGGTGCCATGTGATTTGCCCTCTGAACTTCTCCACTCTTTCCATCTCTATCACCCTTGCTCTCCCTTCTCCAGAATTTTCCAGCTGGACTCCAGCAGCTTCTTCCTCACAACTGTCACGTGCTGTTTCTCTGCTTGCCATGGTTTGTCATTAAGTCTAACTTTCCATTCCATCGCCGCAGAGAGGACTTCCATGCCCTGCTGCAGTCATAGGAAGCTCCCCCTTCCGTCGAGCTCTTTAAAAGAAACTCTTAATGGCCTTTGCTATCATTTGAAATCGGTTATTACTTGTTGATTTATTATTAATTTCATCTTTCTGATCTTCACCACTCCCAGACTAGAAGCTTTATGAGAGTAGAGATTTAAAAAGAAACAAAACAAAACAAAACCTGCTCAGAGCCTAAAGGGAGGCAAGCACCTAGTAGGCATACAGTGATTATTGGCAGAATGAAAGAATCGAAGAGACAAACAATCTTTCTTTGGTTTTAAAGCTGTGGTTAGAGAGGCTATTTTTTCCCCTGTAAATGTATTCAACATATTCTTGGCAAGAGAACAGAGGAGAGTGAGTGTAAGTCAGATGATAGATGGGAAAATGAGAAAATAAAATGGAGAAACTGCTGAGGTACTGAATAGTGAACCTTAAGGGGAAACTTGCTTATTTTCAATATCTTTATTTCCCCGAACAGAAATAGAACATCTTCGTTTGGAAGGGAAATCCCAGTGGAACTTGAGAAACATGAAAGAGAATTGTTTTGCCGTTTTTGGATTTTTGTTTTGCCTTGCCTTGCTTCAGTGTATGAAAAGGGTTTTCTGTGCATTTTTATGAGGTCAGTGTTTGCAATAACATTATTCTCAGGGCTGTAGGGGGAGAAGGAAACATTAGAGAGTGGCATTGAGAAAAAAAAAAAAACTCACGGTTTTCAGACACACTCTACTTAGAGTTTTATAGCAAGAGTGATACCGGCTGCAGGGAATGGAATAATTGATCACTGCCCTGTTACCCGTGCTCACTGATGTATTTGCTTCAATTCTTATGGAGTCTAGATATGTGACTACTACCGTGTTACAATCTTGTGATAAGGAGACTGAGACAAGCAAACATTCTTCCTCCACCACCAGCCTGCAGGATGCTCTGCTATTCATTGTCACTGAGCACAGCCCTCCTGTCTCCTCTCAGGTTCCGGAGCAGTTGATTCTTTTTCCAGGTTCTCTCACCAGACTGCACAGTCCTCATGTCATGCCCTGTGCTCTCTGATTCTCTCTAGCCATGAGGCTTTAGGACACACACCATAGATTATATTTTTGTCCTCCTAGTTAGAGAAGGGGAGAATTTTGAGGCACTGGAGGATGGATCTCAGATCAGGCTCATCTCTGTGTTTACAAAGTTTATCACCAACCCCCAAATATTCTTTAATTACTTTTTTTGTTTGTTTTTTTTTTGAGACAGAGTTTCTCTATGTAAAAGTCCTGGTTGTCCTAGAACTCACTTTGTAGACCAGGCTGGCCTTGAACTCACCGAGATCTGCCTGCCTCTGCCCCCTAAGTGCTGGGGTTAAAGATGTGTACCAATACCACCCTGCTTAGTTACTCTTAATTATGTCCTAAATGCCTTTCCATATTTCTTACAGGTTTTGCCTATGAGTCAAGCAGTCATCCATGGCAATGAGCTGCTGCTTATCCACTCAGAGTATTGAAGTTGTCTGCTCTTTCAGCAGAGCACCTTATCAATAATAGAAAAATGATGGTGTGTAATGTGAGATTGAGTCAGACTCTATGAGTTCAGTTGTGAAATTTTTAACTTAGTACTTTGGTCACATTGGTGTGTTACCTGCATTATTTGTTTCGCTCATCTCTAAGATGGAGCTTAATAATCACACTTGCTTCATAAGATTTCTATGATTATTCTGTGAGTTCATGAACAACATTTAAAAAATACCTAGACTATAATAAGCATTCAGTGAATGGCTAAAGTTATCAAAACTTTTGTAAAATCTTGTGACCAACTTGTTGTGTATGTCATGATGTAATAACAGATGCTGTTAAGTGTCTTGTTCAAGGTATCACAGTCAAAAATAGAAAAATCCTGTGTTTGTCCCTGTATCTGTTTGCCTCTAGCTCTGTTGTCCTGAGTTGGGAGCAGTTTTGACCCTGAAAAACTGTGATGATACCAAGAGATTTTTAATTGTCATATTTGGTGTTACTTCTAGAATCTAGTGAGTAGAGACCTAAGAGTTTGCACATCACACATCTTACAAGGCACAGGACATTAATAATTTTTTCTACCTCATGTCACTAAAATCCAGGTTGAGAAACCATGCATGGGACAAAGATCAATTGGATTGATTAACCTGTATACTATGATTACAAGGTTATAATGAATTGACCAATAAGAAAACACCTATGTGGAGTACTTCAAACCCTGGTGACAAGGAATCTGTCTATCTCCAGATGAATGAACTTTGGTAGCATGAAAAACAGCAATCCACTCAGACCAGCCAGGGGCAACACAGTCGTTTCCTGCAATAGAGACACTTCCTGTAATATATTTGGTTCATAACCCATAGGTTACTTATGGCTGGTCGGTAGTACATGGGAAATTATAAGTTTTTAATTCTTTTTAGATTTATTTATTTTATATATGTGAGCATTTTGCCTCAATGTATATACATGCCCATGGCAGCTAGAAGAAGTCATTGGATCTCCTGGAACTGGAGTTACAGATGGTTGTGAGTAACCATGTGGTACTGAGAATCAAAGATGGGGGGTCCTTTGTAAGAACAAGTTCTCTAACCACTTAACCATCCCTCCAGTGCCACAATTCTGTTTTCAAATGCTGTAAACTCTCTGATCACAAGGACTGCTTGGGCTAGCTCATCTACTGCTTATTTTTAGCATCTGAGAAATTGTCTGGACCATGGTATATCAGAAATAAATCATGTTGTAGATGTGCTTAGATGAATGAACAGATAGAACAAAGGATCCTGCCAACATTCAGAAACATAAAAACAGTCTCTGTCCCAGAAGAATGTGTGATATGTAAATTGCACTGAAGAATATTGACTGCTTAAGAACAAAGCATTTAAAATCTAATTTTCATTCATTCAGTCCCTCATTGACATCCTTTAATATTCTAGGCAGGTGAGAACGCCCAGATGGATCTGAGCATACCATAATGGGCCTGGCTGTGAGTGTTGGATTTGCCACTTTCGCCAGTTATCTAGCCAACCTGAAGCTCACATTTTCATCTAAAGCAGTGAAAACAGCCAATACAATGTGATTGCTGTGATGATTAGTTATCAATACAGAAGCAGAGATGGTTCAGTGGATGAAGTACTTGCTGCAAAAATGTGAGGACCTGAGTTTGAGTTTCCCACACTCTCATAAATTCAGCTGGATGTGGCAGGCTACCAATAGTCCCAGCATTTGGGAAGTGGAGACAGATGGTCTCTAGAGCAAGCTGGCTAGCTAGACAAGTCAAATTGAAGAGCTCCTGATTTAACAAGAGACCTTTCTTGGCTCAATATTAAGGGAAGAAGTGATTGAAGAAGATACTTGATGATACACTCTAGACTCCATCCTTCACAGATACTTGCAGATACATTCAAGAGCACCTGTAAACATATATATATATATATGCATATAAAATATATATATATAAACACACATTCATGCACACCACACACATGTGCACTTGTACAAATGAAGAGGTAATTATAGGGTTTGATACAGTATCTAGATACTGAAAACATTTGAAGGCTAGTGAGATGGTTCAGTGGGTAAAGATGCTTGCTGCTAAGCCTGAAAGCATGAGTTTAAGTGGGACTCACACAATGGAAGGAGAAAACTGATTCCCACTGTGGATTCCTAAGCCAGATGAGGGACAATGTACTTCTCTCGGAGAGCACAGCAGGAGTGGGGCTGCTCCCTTCCTGAATCTGGGTTGGGCCTACTCACTTCCACAGAGACAAAGGCTATGTCATGATAAAGTCAGTTAAGCTTCTGTTCCCCCAAGAGAACTGGCTTCTCAGAAATCATGTGACTAGCAGTCTGCTAATCTGACTGATAGGCATGGAGAGTCCCAGCCCCAGCTATACCACTTCCTCCCTTGACTTCCTTCCTCCCCTCCCCCTGCCCTGCCATTCCAATAAACAAGCTGTCCTCTTCCAGTCTCCAAGGTCATTCATAGGCCAGGCCACACTCCCAGCCTCCCAAGACCCTGCTCCCCAGCTCTTCAGCACCCTGGGACTGCTGGTATGCAATGACTGACTCATATCCCACAAGTTGTTTTCTGGCTTTTACATGCAACTCATGACATCTGTGTACCCATGCATACACAAATGTGGTGATATTTTATTTGTGCTGAAATGTGGTGATATTTTATTTGTATGTTAATAAATAAAGCATGCCTGGAGATCAAGGGGGAAAAGGCTAGCCATTTCTAAGCAAACATAGAAGTCAGGTAGTGGTAGCACACACCTTTAATCCAATCACATGGCAGGCAGGGTTTCTGTATGTTCAAGGACACACTAGGGAACAGTCAGGTGTGGTGACACACATCTTCAATCCCAGTACCAATCATAGAGACCTGGAGGTCTGTACAGACAGGCAGTGACAAGGAAGTGAGGTAGCTGTGCTAAGAGTCAATGAGAGGGCAAAACAGCAAGGTAATAAAGGCTGGGTAGCTCACTTTTGGTAGCTGCAGAGCTGGAGAGGTAAGGTTGGTGGCTATCACTATTTCCCTGATCTCTAAGGCTTTCACCCCTATATGTGGCTCTGTGTTTCTTATTTAATAAAACCGTTTAGAAATTGTCTATACATAAGTAAGTCTAATAAAAATGCATATACTTGTATTCATAGATGCTAATGTTGAATGTTTGAGTTTCTTCAAAACTTTTTCCCATATAAGTTTCAGTGGTAGTGGGTGGAGCCTTTAGGTGATAATTAGGTAAGACCTTGAGGTCCTCTGCTCCCATGAATTGGTTTCGTTCCTTATGAAAGAGTCAGAGTAGTCTGGGAATGCGGTTCAGTGGTACAATGCTTGTCTGACATGTACCAGCATGATCAAAGTCATCATAAGAATATTACAGATGACATTTTCGTGAAAAACATACAAAGCAATCATATCCATTGTCCATGTAAAGATATATAAATAGAAAAGATATGAAAAAACTTTAAAGAAATTATTATTTATGTTGGTGGGAGGACAGGGCCAGATGTATTTCCTTTCTCTTTCTCTTTCCTTCTTCTCTTTCTTTCTTTCGGTCTCTCTCTCTCTCTCTTTTATTTTTTTTTTTTGAGACAGCATTTCTCTGTGTAGACCTGACCATTCTTCAACTCATTCTGTAGACCAGGCTGACATATGACTCAGAGATCCCCCTGCCTCTGCCTCCAGAGTGCTGCGATTAAACGTGTGCACCACCACTGCCTGTCCAACTGTATTTTCAAGACTTTATTTTCTTAAACAATTCTGAAATGAAAAATTAATGCCACAGCACATTTTTAAAGAGTAAACATTTTGTAAATGGGTCACCCTAGGTGGTAACTTTGAATGCCCACTGTCTGCACCAAGAGAAAACATATGAGTCCTATTGCCTTGAATCTAGGAAGCTTACATGATTTGGATGACAAAAAGAATATGGCAGAAGTGAACCTATGAAACTTTAAGGGCCACATCAAGCAAGATGTTTTTCTGCAGACACTCACTCTTGAAACCATCTCCAAACTATTGTGCAGTGAGAGGGAGAGATGGAGAGAGACAGAAAGAGAGAAGGAGGAAGAAGAGGGAAAGGAAGAGGAGGAGAAGGAAGAAGAAAAATAGAGGAGAGACAAATGGAGATTTATGACCTAGTGAACCTCAGAAAAGAGCTGCCACTGACAAAAGTTGAATAAAATACAACTATTTTGGGGCTCAAATATGATCCAATATTTAGATGGAGTTTTAGTATCAGGGATGCTTGGGAATGGAAAGAGAGATGGCAGACTTATATGCTTGGAAATATGACAGACAAGTCATGAACACTATTTATCCCATGGTAACACAGAGCTCACTAGATAGTATGCTTTGGGCAGTTAACTAACAGAAGCATTTCATTCTTGGGAAAGGTATTGTGGATCATCAGTCTATCTGACTAAATTGAAGTGAGACTTCTTGGAAGTATACTATGCCATTTTCTGTTAAAAAATGACCATTGAACTATGTGCCCAGCATGGTGGCAATAAAATAGACATTTGAGAAGGCTCAAGATATCTTGAATAATGAATTCAATACATTATTGTCAAAAATTCACATTCCTAATAGTTATGAGGTAGGAAGTGTCATTATATAATAATCTGTGTTGAAAGAAGATGATTGGTTCAAAAAAGTCACTGTTCTTTCTTAATTTTTCGCAAAACAGAATATAATTGTAACCCTTTTCTTGCTCTTCATATTATCCTCCCAATAAAACTTACAAAATGCTCAGCCGGGTAACAGTGGCGCATGCCTTTAATCCCAGCACTCGGGAGGCAGAGCCAGGTGGATCTCTGAGAGTTCAAGGCCACTTGGTCTACAGAGTGAGATCCAGGACAGACACCAAAACTACACAGAGAAACCCTGTCTTAAAAAAAAAAAAACCTTAGAAAATGTAATCTGATAACATTCAGACATCCACTTTTTATAAATAGCTATTTTTAATCAACGTCCAACAATCAATTTCATAAGAAAGTGGAATTGGTTACACATCTCTTCTAAAAAAAAACAAAAACAAAAACAAGGAAACAACAACAACAAAACAAAGTTAATAGGGAAAGGCAGACATCATCTTCCTAAGGCTATGATCTTCTCCATACAATCAAGTGCTTGGTAGCTTATCAGACATTGGGGCAACATGGTTTTCCACATCAGTAAAACAATCTTTTCTCTGAGCATTTGACATTTGCCTCTACCTTCTGACATTTGTATAATGCTACTGTGTGCTCTGATGTCATCTGCTATTGGGAATGTTTATTTTTACTTCTGTCTTTCAGGAAAGAAAATGTTATTCCTTGTTCAGACTATCTGCTCCTGCCTGACAAGAGAGCAATTGCCTCTTTGTGACCACAGTGGGTCCAAGCATCAACTACAGAACTGCAGATGTCCAGCTTATCCAGATTAAATTATTGATGGAAAATGTGGTACATGAAACTATGTGAGTTTATACTTGATACTTGGAACTATGTTTTATTTTTGTTGAGCCACTTAGAGATAGGTACATGTCTTATTTTAGTCCCATCTCCATCTTGCTGAAAAATTCTTGAGTTAAGAGGGAAGAGTCTTGTCTCTTAGAAACGCTTGGGGTATTAGGCTTCATGGTTATGAGCATATGGGTACTGGTGGGTCTCTGATAAGCCAAGATCTGATAAGTCTACTTGTTCATGTCATCATTCATTCAATATCTTTGTGTGGAGGATGGAACTGGGCTTCAACCTCAACTGTTATTGAAGGTTAGCATGACTTGACAGAGAACTTTGGACTTCTTTTGCAAACATGAATTAGTGAATCAACAATAAGTGAATATGAAATTAGGTCTGACATACAGAGTGATGATCATTATTATTAGCTGTGTGGTAGAGCCAAAGTGACAAACATGAAATGTGTAACTGCACTTTTTGACTTAGAATCTTTTACACTTTCCCTGGATTTCTTAAAATAAAGCATTACCTAACATGATCTACCTCTTCATCTGCCCCTATTACTCCCATTATTACTCAATATTTATAGACATATGACTCTTGTGTGCATTCATCAAACCAGCCCTCTCCAGTCTTGGTGGTATGACTTGCCACTTTTATCAGGAAGGATCCTTCTCTGACACTATCATACCTAGTTCTTTTTTGTGCTATGGATGAGTTCAAGGACCGTGCACACCCCTGGGATAACTTGCCAAGAAGACCTTACCCATCAGTTATTCCCCATTTTCCTGTCTTCTCATCTTCTCAAAGCTTTTCAAAACTTGTAATATTGGTTATCAGTTCACTGATTGTCTTTGTCACTAGGATGTTAATATCACTATAGTGTGGATTATTTTTGTTTCTTTTGTTTCTCTAACCTAAAAATCATCTGTGGTGTCTGGAAACAGTAAATGTTCCACAAAATTGTACAGATATCATGGAAAGAGGGATCATGGTTTCTTGTCCTAGATAACGTTGATCAAAGTCCCAACCCTACCACCTGTCCCTAATTGAACTGGATAGTGAGAGCTGGAAGGTGGAGAGAAGTCCTTCGAAATGTCTTTTCTGTACGGCCTGGCTGTTGAAATCATGAACACACAGCATCTGTGGCTACTTGCACACACAGAAAAAGATACGGAGATAAGAGGCTGAGTCAGCAAGAGTTGGGTGAGGGATAAGACAGAGTAGTGGGAATGAATGTAAGCAAAACACATTCTATGCATGTATCTAATGGTCAAAACTAATTTTAAAAGAGTAATTTCTCCATAATCCAAAAAAAGACAAGAGACAGATGAGTGTGATGAATAGTTAAGATGGTAAATTCCATGCTATACATTAAAAAATTAACAGGCAAAGTCACCTTGTCAAAAGCCATGAACTTATGGGACTTGTTTGCCTCCTCTTCTTAGCTGGTAATAGAATTCCTTTGCAATGTTCTGTAGACACAAGGTTCTTACATTCATTCTTTCATCAAATCAGCAATCTCCTGTGTAAGTATCATGATTTTCTGCTTCTTGGATCTACAAAGACCCTTCTCAGATCCTCTCATGCCTTGTTCTTTCTTATACTATGGAGTTTTGCTAAGGATTTGAAATTAGAAGAGCCATATGTTGGGAACTACACTGTTAAAAATCATTATCAATCATCATGTCTTCTAAACTCACATATAAATTCATTATACTAGAAACAAACACAATAAATAAAAAGGAGAGACTTTGATATATACATACTTTACCCTCTATATGTAAACAAAACATATTTCACTTAATTTAGTAAACATTTTGGAAGCTCTTTACATGGGAAAATAGTGGTAATTTCATATAATCCCATTTTTTTTTCAAAAAACAGCATTATATTTATTGCTTAGAAAACATTTCAAGATGGGTTGTGGTATATATAGCTAAGAGGTAGAGAGCTCCCTGGCATGTGTGAGGCACTGGCTGGATGCCCATGCCATCCTCCTGTACCAAATCTAAAACCCTGTTTACAAAAACAAGAACTTAGTACATGCTCTTTAAAAAAAATTATTTATATGTGCGTGTGTGTGTGTGTGTGTGTGTGTGTGTGTTTGTGTGTGTACCTGCAGAGGCCAGAAAGGGGCATCAGATCTTCTGGAGCTGGAATTTCAGGTGGTTCTGAGCCAGCCAATGTGGGTGCTTGGAACTGGACTCCAGTCTTCTGAAGATCAGCAAGTGTTCTAATAGCTGAGCCCTTTCTCCAGACCTCAGCACCTATCTTGTGAGTCACAGGTCCCTCAGTTTTATGTTATTTTTCTCCTGCATGTGTGGAGATTTTTAATGTGTATGTTGTTATGATATTTATAATGCAATGCAGTGAAGGTCTCATGTTTGCTATGCTTTATGTCTGCAGACTTAACCCCGGATGCCTTCTCATTTGTTCTTAGTACAGCAATTCCTGCACTATTTCAATACCTTCATCACTCATATTTTTTTTTCCAACCAGGACTATTTCTGAAAAGACTTAGGGCTCTTCCTGTGAGGTCTTGCTGCTCAGAGTACGATCCAACCACAGGTAGGGCAGAGACAGGCAGAACACTGTGAGAAATCTCTCCTGGAGATAGCCCTTAATTGATGGTGAACAGGAGATAATCCCTCATTTCCTCACTGAGGATAGGAGAACTCATCAAAGTAGTGGTGATTTTTTTTTTAATTCGGAGATTGTAAACATAATTGAAGTGTTAGTTGAGATAAACCTGTTAGCTCATGAAAAGAGAGCAAAGGAGTAAATGTTGCCTGAGTATGCATCATGGGCCAGGCGCAGTAGTTGGTGTTTGGACTGTTATTGAATTGTGCCCATTTTCTCTATGGGGTGGATACAACTTTGGTTTTCTAATGAATACGCTGGGAGTTGGTGTGCCTCGATGTGTTCATCTATAAGACGGAGATGGTATTGGATTTTTTCGTTACCTCCTTTGAGGAAGGTTCCTAGAACAATTTTTAGAACTTAGCATGTTGTCAGGGAATCTCAACCATGTAATTTTTTTTATCTCTGTAAACTATGTCACTGACACAGGAGAAGTGCAGGAATCCATGATGGGCCATCTCAGACACATGCATACTTTATCAGTTATTGTAGATATGGTGAAACAATGACTTTTGGGGGAAGAGTCTACCTAATGAAGATCAAGTCAGGGAGCACCGAGGTTTTAAGCATGTTGTTCTAGAGCTGTTTGCTGCAGATGTTCCTTTTGGAAAGTACAGAAACATCAGTCTTTGAGAATGCCCATAGAGCATGGTGTGTGTGTGTGTGTGTGTGTGTGTGTGTGTGTGTGTGTGTGTGGGCACAAACATCAAAATCAGATAATCACAAAACTATATAATATGGATCAGTATAAAATGATTTTCTTATTGTCAGGTTTTTTTTTAAATTTAAGATTTTGGAAAATGAAGTACATAATTTTAATAATAATGTAACTGTCAACATAAATATGTTATTCTTGTTTGAAATTCTTAAAATTCTTTTCAAGTGCTCACATTCACATTTTTTGTTTTAGAGGCAAGATGAGACACTCAATGACCTCTGTTCCTGCAACATGCTGGCATAGAGACACTTTCCTTAAGCCTGTCTGCAAACCAATGCTATACAAGGAATATCCAAGCCACTGTGTGGTTTTGTATTTTTATTAGTACCAGGACCCATGCATTTTAAAGAATTCACTCCCTATATGCACAGATATAAATAGACTGCAGTAGGTCTTAATATGGCTATTCTGGTACTTATTGCATTTATGTTCTAAGAATCTTCCCTAGGAACCAATGGGTTTCAGACCACAAAGTCCTACCTGCCTTACTCAGGGGCAGCATAACAGCTAGGAACAGACCATGCATGCACACCAGGTTCACATATCTGATTTTCACATAAGGCTAGCTAGTGCACCAGGTTCATCACATATCTACGTCTCATACAAGGCTGGCTTCCAAGGACATGTGCCCATGGCTTCTGTACAGTTCCATCTTTCCAGAGATGTGGTGGCTATGAACATAGTGGTAGAATCCAGGATGTGAGAAAAATTTTATAGAAAAAATATATTGCATTGGCATGACCATAAGATGCTTTTTATGATTTTCACACTAACAAAGAATTAATTACTAATTATAGTTAAATGTGTGGAATAGCTTTTTCTTACTATATTGGAAAAATGAAATGGTGTTAAGCAGTAGGGACAAGTGCCAGCGTTGGCTAGTGACACTGAAGAAATATATAGTGTTTTAATATGGACAGGCAAACAGAGATAAACACAGGCATATGGAGGTGCACACAACACATGCAGACAAACATATGATGCAGAGATACACAGATACTCAGAGACACACACATACTATGCAGCATACACTGACATACACAGACACATGTTGATATACATTGTAATACACACATATATAGACCGCACAAATATACAGAGATACATAGACGCTCACAGACACACACACATACCACACAACACACAGAGACACATACAGACACCCACTACTACATATACATACACTTGTAGCCTCTAACACATATACAGGATATATCACAGACATGCACAGACACACATATACCCCTCACAACAAATAAGCATAAACAGACATATATCACTACACACCACACATAGACACAGAGACACATAGATACACAGGTAGACACATACATGACCAAATTGATATGAGCAACAGGGTATTCATTCTCCATGCCTTGATTTGGTTCTCTACCCCAATTTGATTACCAGATCTGTCATAACCACTTCCTTAGACCCCTCCCTGGTGCAGGACACTTGTTTTATAAAGTTTTACTGGAAAACAGAGCCATCCTCCATCATTTAGACCCTACCTTTGGCTTTTTATTTATTTTTTTTCCGTAATGATAGATTTCCTTAGTCACAAAAATATTTTTTGCCCTAAGAAGCCTCAAATATTTACGGTGCCACCCTCATACCATCTCTTCTTCTTTCAAAATGAAAAGCCATGTGTCTCTCTGTGCTGGGATTAAAGCTGTGCACTACTGTACCCAGCAAAGCCTCTGGCATGGGTTTCCTTGTCTCATAGAGTCAGACATTCATGAAGAAAAATGCATCCACTCACCACTCATCTTGTCTCCTTTCACACTCTTAAGCACCTGTAACATCTGGGACTTTCTATCAATAAATGACAGGACTGAATTCTCCTTAGCCTTTTCCTCCCTGTCCTCTCGGGTGTATTTTATATGTTTTTTTTCCCCACTCCTTCAAATTCTGGTACCTCCTCTCTGGCCTTCACTGTTAGTCACGCAGTCATTGACTTTATTTTCTGGTTCTGTAATAAGCAGCAGTAGAAGAACAGATTTTTTTTTTTTTTAAATTCTGAAATGCACATGTAGCTAACCTGCCCACTTGGCTTCTATATATAGTATGTGTGTCAGCTAGCAAATGCTATAGAACAAATTACTTCAAACTACTTCATCGTTTTGCAGGTATCTAGAGCATAGTGGAGCTGCTTTGGTTCTAGGGCCTGGCTTGGCTCCCATTTCACTGGGGGTCCTTCCTGAGTTCATGCTTCCTGGCGAGCTGCCTTCAGGGACATGGGTGACACAACTCTCTACATCTCTTATGCCCTTCATGCCAGCTAATTCAGGCATGTTGACCTGTAGCAAGAACACACAACACATAGTGAGTCTTCCAACTCCTGGCCACTGCCAAAAATGTTACCCACAAAGACTAACATCAGTTTTAGTGTGGATACAGGGAAGAGGAGATATGAAGGCTTGACCTCACTCACGACTCAATTAGCTAATATCCATATAATTCCTTCTTATTGTCTTTGTCAAACTAACTGCCATTTCTGAACTTGATTTCCACAGTTTCTCTAGAGCGTGATCCTTGACTCAGTCCTGGCTCCTTTATTGGCCAAACTCAACAAGGCTGACACAGTGATTCTATTAAGTGTTAATTCACATCCATCATGCCAGTCTTTGATCAAATCTTCCTGAAAATTCTCCAACCCATTTCCAGTTTAAGCAAAGCTCCTCATCTACTCTGTCTTACAACATTTCTTACATCATTCCGTAATGACTCACATGGTGAGTCATTCCGTATGGTACCTTTGGTTCTGGCACCATGGTTTAGTTGCTATTTCTTAAAAGTTCTAAAGGCCTACTCTCTAAAGATGTTTGTGTTCATTTGGGGCTGGTATTTCTTCAGGGAGCACCAGCTGATAGTCACAAGCCTAATGAAGACTTCCCCCACTGTGCTGGTTAAAATAATTGCTCTCTCCCACTCCTCATTTCTACTTTATCCTGGTGTGTTTTTATTTCCATGTAGTGTACCATATATGGAAGATAACTAGACTTACCACTGTTCTACTTTAGACTTTCCAGTGGTGTGAAAGTGATGTGCACCTACTAGAAACTATAGATGGAAGGTTGAATGTTTATCTTTTTCTAGACAGAGATGTGGTTTATGATCCTCTCTTGCAATGCATTGCAGTAACAGTGTGCTTCAGCTTTCAGCCAGCACATCCCCAACCCGGTCATGACTGTGAACTACTTACACAATGCTGTGATTGCTAAGGGTGATGTGTGGTAGGATAGGTAGACAGAATTTATTTTCAGCTTACAGTAATTTTAGTATATGAGTGATACAACAAGCTGTAATTTTGCCAAGAAGCATCTGCATTTGAACGTATTTCCTTCTTTACTTTAGACTCTAAATCACGTGGAGACACAATAGCATTTGTGTATTGCTTTTTCCTAGTTGACTACCACAGAGCTTGCTTCCAGATCTACCTGTAGACTAAGTGAATGGATGAATGAATGAGGACACAGTAGAAAATTGACCTCAGCTCAATTTCTGCTGGCATTCCATTGGGTTAATTGCGGCATATTTTCACTTCGAGCTTCCCTAAAGCAAAAGACAATACATCAATACAATAGACATCAAACAGAGGTGAGTTAATTGCATATGATAGAATAAAAACATAAACCACAAGAGAACTCCGGGAACAGTTAACACCAAAGTTCATATTTCATGCTCAGGAACTATAGGCGAACAGTTTGCTTCTCAGTGTTCCCTATGGGACTCAGTCTTTTCTTTCTTGGAAGCATGATGTCTCATGGCAGATCTACCATGACCACACAGCCAGAGACAGAAGTGACAGGAAAATTCAAGCAACTGACTGAGGAGGTCTGAGTCCTCCCTGTTAGCTCACCACCCTGAGAGTAAGCCACTAAACTGGATTTCAAAGTAAAATTGAATCACATTCCTGTATAAGTGGCATGAGTTTGAGATGATATCTTTGGAACACGCATAGAATTAGGAGATGTGTCATACAGAAAAGACAGTGTATCAAACACTTAGATCAACACAGGATTCCTTGGCTCTACAAAGCAGTTAGGCAGGTGATGTCTGTGTTCTCTGAGTAATTCATTGGTAAAAAGGAACAATATCTAATTATCTATTTGAAAAACCACTTTGATAATGATTCACAGAGTGAGACAAAGTGAAGAGGACAATGTGCTCCCCAGATACTGCAGCATTTGTGGTATAAGGACTCTTGGGTCAGAGGGACCCAAGTTAAAACTCTAAGTCTATAATTTACAAGCTGCATGTTCTTAGACTAATTGTGTGAGTTTTCTGAACCCTGATTTTCAGTTCTTTTTTCTTCTGAAAAAAAGAAAAAAAAATGTTGGATATTTAGTATCTACTCTTAACTTCTGTCCCCCACCCTCCAATAATCAAAGGAAAAAGAAAATCAGTGTAAATGTTTGTTTCTCACTGTACTTGGATCACTGCTTGACGGATTCTCAGAATAAGTAGGAGAGGGAGTAAGAACTTGAATCCACTACTTGTTTGGAGACATGGATAAAGCAACTGCAGAAACAAGGTAAGTATAGTACTCACCTCTCATCAAGGAAACTTCTCTTTGCAATGACCAGAGACAATTATGGGAAACTGCAACAATCAAGATGCACAGTTGTGGAGCCCATTTCCAATGGATGTATTGATAATACAATTTCGACACTTAAGGCTCAGGGAATGTTACAGAAGAGGATGTGGAAAGATTGTAAGAGCCAGAGCACCAGGAGTTTGCTCTGAGACTGGGTCTCCTAGTAATTTCAGAACCTACAGCCATAAAGTCTCAAGAGCATGACTGCCTAAACCTCAGTTGAACAAGGACAGCAATAGTAATGTCCAAGTGGATGTGGGTTGGGGGGTGGGCTGAGGAGGGGTGGTAGGAAGCCTCAATTCTAAATACATAAGTATAGTCAATCAAGGAATGATGAGTTCCTGAGAGTGGAAGAAATAATCTTCCCAGGGAAGAGAAGACCAACTGTTTATGCAACTCCAAATGGTCATTCCTAAAACTGGACATGAAACTACATGAAGGCTACCCAACACCATCAGCATAGAAATTCAGTTTTATAATCAGATACTAGACATTTTTGGTTGTTGCATGTTTTTGATATTTTTCTCTCTATGTGTTTTTAATTAAAAAATTAGTACTTGGTTGACCAGGAATAGGAAGTGCATAAATACTGTAGCAAATAATGGAAACTTTCACTCTAAAGGGTTAAGTAGAGACTTGGCAGTTCAGGCATTTTCTCCTCAAAAATGCTGATGAAAGAGTTCGCTTTTCAAAGCAATTTTGGTTTCACAATATAGAGAAAAGACAGTTTAGAAAAGCTACAAGGAAGAAGCTGGACCACACCAAACAACACTTGGTCATTCTGAGATAAAAATCTTACAAAACCACTTAGGGCAGAGGTCCAACAGAAGAAATGTTTGACCCATATCCCACTTACTGCTGGGTAGACATGTTCCTCTTTTGCTTTAAATAAGTCATGAAAATTAGGGGGCTCTCTGGAGAAATCTGAGTTGTCACATAGTAATTAACACAAATAGCAATCTGCACTTGGATGGATTACATCTGAAAAATCATCTTTGACAGAGCACATCTCCTCATCCTAGGGAAGTCATGACAAATAAGTGTTTTCTCCTTCTAATGGCTTGAATTGCAAGATATTTCAGAAACAGGATCAGCAGAATACCAATTTGTCTGACAAGGGAAAGAGAATGTGAGGCATGTTTTTCTGACTTTTTTTCCCCCTTGAGATGACAGAGATTTAACTTGGATCTGCCACTCTTTGTCTTATTAGCAGTGAGTTCCAGAAGCAGGGGTTAGTGCCCTGGGCCCTGATGTGGCTCACATTATGCAAACACAAAGCACCCAATCAACATACTCATCTTGAGGAAGTCTCTTAGTTTCTATTAAAAAATCTTTGCAAAGGAATTGGCAAGCCAAGATGTGAACTATAAGAAATGCGCCCACCCCTTAGGGTACTCGGAGCTTTAAATATTTTATGTTAAAATTAAGACAGAAGTTTCTTACTACAGACAACAGAGATCACATGAGGATGATGAAAGCACCCTTCTAGTGAGTTTATTAGCCTCAGTTTACTAATCTGGGCTTCCATTCTCATATTTCTCCAGTTGGGAGGAGACCAGAGGTGAGGTGTCCTTTTGTTTAGAACCTTGTACTGACAGATTGGACTGGATCTGTACGGACTGACCAATGTCAGCTGATTCAAAAAGTCAGTGCCAGGCCAAGGTTGTAGCAAGAAGAAGGCATAGAATGAATTGAGTTAAAAAAGAATTTAACAAATGGCATGAACTGGAACCTTAGAGACACAAACAATGTGTGTGAGTCAAGAGGACTTGGGATTGAATGGGAGAAGCAAATTTGCCCCGGAAAATCAAGCATTTCAAATCAAGCAATTCCAGACTTGAAATTCATTCCTTCAAGTAGTAGATGTGTGATTTTTAGCAACTATTTAAACTTTCTGAGTGCTAAGCCATCATTTCTCCATCTCAAATGCAAAGAAAATAGTGTCAACTTGTGCTTATTCTGAGGTTTCCATAAGAAAAGAGGAGCATGTGGGCCATGGGTGATATATATGAAGGAGACAGCTGTTCTCATGGGATGGTATCATGAATGTGATAATAAAGAGTGAGAAAGTTGATGATGGTAGTGGCTAGAACTAGTAGTAATAGGCTAAAGAAATTCAGACTTAGGGACTGATATGTTGGCGGAATAAAACTGAAAGAAAAAAAATGCTCCCTTAAGATGCCTTCCAAACCAAACATCTTCTCTTCCAAGTATCCTACATTCTTCCGTTTGCTTAGGGAACAGAGGTGAATATAGCGGACAGAATTCTGCTGCCTAGTGGCAAGTGTCTTCTAGGGAGGGAGATAATAGTCATCAAAGTGTCAAATCAATATAGGAGATGTGTTTAGGGTATGACACAACATCTCAAAATTATAGTGCATCCCAGTGTGGAGAACAGGGGGGTGCATTCTGTTTAGATCTGGAGATGCCAGAAAGTCTGGGAAGTAGAATTTTCCAACTGAGTCAGAATGATTCAGATAGAACAATCTAGTTATGTAACGTTGTGTACATCAAAATTCGGATTGTTTTTAAGTGAAAAGGAAACTGCTTAGAGCCTTAAGCAGCAGATAACATAATCTGATTATGCTTTAGAGAGATTACTCTGGTCTCTGAGTGTGGGATATTAAACTGTTGGGAGGGGGTGAGCAAGGAGAACAGAAATAGCAGCTAAGGAGGCTGTTGCTGAAATCAGGGAAAGAAGATGCAGCCCAGGGCCCTTGGTCATGGAGAAATAGGAATTATTGAAACTAGGGCATAGGGCGGTAAGACAGACATTCCTAATACTTAGAATGAATCTCAAGGTCCATAACTGAGCTTCGAATTCTGTTTACATTCTTTACCCTATTGCTTCCTTGTAGTTTAGTCTAGTTTTGTGTGTGTGTGTATGTGTGTGTGTGTGTGTGTGTGTGTGTGTGTGTGTGTGTGTGTGCATCTTTCCCTCTGTGTGTACACTGTTTTAGTTCTCATTCTTGTATATGAATGCTAATGTGTATGTGCCAGGGAAAATGTGTGGTGGTTGAGATAGGGTCTCTTTGCTTTTTTTGCTGTTATATTTGCCAGGGTAGGTGGTTCACAAGCTTCAGAGTGTTTTCTTGTCTCCGCCTCCCATTTTACTGTAGAAATACTGGGATTACAGGCATTAACTACTGTACTCAGCTTTACAAGGGTGTTATGGCTCCAAACACAGGTTCTCATATTTATGTAGCAAGTGCTTTACTAAGTAAGTTATTTTCCAGGCAACCTTGATACACATTTATTTTCATCAGCATTTTTGGTGCTGTGATCTTTACTCAGGCTGGTCTTTTTTTCCTGACTGCTTTGAAAGCACCCCAATCTCCTTTCCCTCTACCTTAATCCATCTTCTAACCCTATAGTTAAATATCCCTGCTTTGGAAATATTTTGATTACACAGACTACCCTTCCCATCCCACATCACTGGTTAGGACCTTGAACTACTTGGTGACAATAATTCAATGAATAGGTGTTGTTTTCCAAGGGATTGTTGTGGGATAATCATTTGTAAGCAGTTCACATGAGTTATATGACTTTCCTTTCACAGCAACATCATGCTTTTAGATAGTTACACTATCTCCATTTTACACACAAGGCATTCAAGCTCAAATTGTCTGGATAAAACAACTCTTCAGAGATTTGCCTGGGCTTTGAGGATGGCAGACTCAAAGCCTTCATTTTAAACTCTTAACCTCTCCGATATACTTAGGCTGACCTCCATGTTGCCTAGATTATGTTGTTTATATTTGTTTTCTCTTGGGCTTAAAACGTCATTAGATTTATAAGAATGCCTGCATTGTTTTGAAGTGTTGTGATGGTAACTAAGGGCCTAGTACAGACTCTGGGTGACAATTGTTCGTTAATTGTTTATTATTATTTCAAACCAAAGCCACGTGGGAATGAAGAAAAAAAATCTCTGGGGCTCTGAGAAGCTATTCCTACGATGTTGGACCTGGCCCATACTGTTGGTATAGATTTGGGCTCATGAGATGCCTAAAGGTCATACTGAGGCCTGAGGTCTTGCCAGATAAATTTTCTCCTCTGGTTATATCCTCTGGGTGACATAGTCACAACACTCTACAGAAGACACCACTTCCTTTGGAACTACTTGAAGAATGATTGTTCTGGTTTAAGGTCTATGACTAGGAAGGTGGGTTGTTGGGCACAGAGGGACATGAAACACTCATAGGAGAAATGGAGCTGCACTCCTCTTGCTCAGTGGTCAAAGCATGTTAATCTGGAAGTTTTGCTCCCGACTAAGGTGCTCATTCCTGAGACATGGCAGGAAGATGTAGATGCAGAAGGTCATTCTGGACAACTACGGTCCTACAGAGCCTCCTCTTGCACCCAGACAAGCTAGAAATCAGTGTGGATCTCCTCACAAGAGACTGCTCAGAATCTAGATTCTATCATTCAGCAAGTTACATATGTATGGATGTGGATAAGCTTCTTCTCTTTCTGGTAACTCAGACCCTTCTACTACACACAGAGAAGACGTCATCTAGAATCACACGCATTGATGTTCAAGTGTCTAAAATGCTCTCTCTCATAAAGCAAGCTTCCTTTGTGCCTAGCCCTTTTCAAAGTGTAAAGCTTAGTCATACTCAGTTGTCCTTAACAAGTCCATTCACACTCTTATTTTAAGTGTCAGGCAATCACTCATAAGGCCTCTTGTATTAATAACAATGACATTGACCAGGGAGTACATTGAACAATAGCAGCATCAAGAAAAGTGTCAACAATAAGAAAAAATCTAGGGCCCGAGAGATGACTCGGGGGTAAGGATACTGCTGGCCAAGGCTGATGGTCCAAATGTGACCTGAAGAACCCACGATGCTAATTTTCTGTTTCCATTAGAGTTCTATACCAGCTGTCTGTGTGGAAGCCGAAATTTCATCTTCTGATTGCTTATAATCCTCCCACTTCCAGGTCTGCTTTTCTAATCACACAAACAAGAGATGAGAAAAGCTTATAACTGCCTCCCACTAGGAGTGATTCATTTAGACTTGTTTCCCACCGAGAAGACAGAGCATATTGAGTTTCCTGAGGTCTGAAAAAATAAGGAGCTGCCCATGGGAATTCGTTGAGTGTGAATGTCCTCTGGTATTCCTGCTCCTGTCAAGGGGTTAAGAATAGAATGCAGTAAACAAATCATATTTTCTCCATGGAAAAATTCCACATTAGCTCTTTTTTTCTTCTTCTTTTTTTTCTAAGATAAGGTTTCTTTGTGTAGCCCTGGCTGTCCAGAATTCACTCTGTATATGACCAGGCTGGCCTCAAACTCACAGATCTGCTTGTCTCTGCTTCCCAAGTCCTGGTATTAAAGGCATATGCTACCACTGCCAGGCTTCCACATTAGCTCTTAAAAAGCCATAAAATTGGAATGCTATTTATCATCAACGCCCACATTTCACATAGTATACTTTTTTAAGTGAATAAGAGGTCATCATTGAGCTGGTGAGGTGTATTGCCATCAAGTGTATTAAAACCAAGCTATGCCTCCAGCAAGCAGCTTGTGTCATCTTGAGAGAAACATAAATAGGAAAAAATAGAATTTCATTAATTTATCAATAGGCACAATTATAGGATTATCAAGATTCAATGCAAGAGCAACTGATCCAGCCCTGGAAAGTTCAGAGAGGGCTCCATGGAAGAGGTGATATTTGGGATTTAAATAATAGCCATTATCTATGGAAAGATGGCCAATTCATTACCAAGGAGACAGGAAAGAGTATGACTCATTTACAGAAATGCAAAATGTGACTAGAAAGTACACTTAGAAGACAGAGGAGGAGACGAGCTATGAAAGAAGTGGAGGGGGGATAACACAGAATCACCCTATTCTGGGTTCAAAATGCAGAAACAAAGGTCTAGTTTGGTCTTAGGCCTGCTTCCCATCATGGATATTGTCTCGTGAAAAGATTTGAAGTCGTAGAGTCAAACGTGGCAAGTAACTTCATAAGGTCACAGAGCAGGAGGCAGAAGAGACACCCATGTGATTTCAGTTCTTCTCTGTACAGGATGGAAATGGGAATGCTGATGAGCAGGTTAGGCATATATTTTGTAGGGCAGCATCATAGCAGGGACAAAAGAAAGAGAAATTTCTGAGTCTTCTTACAAGAGCCAGAAAAACCAAGAAATTCTAATTTAGAGGCACCGAGCTTCTGGACAAAGCCCCATTGATTCTGTTGGGGGAATTCTTGGACAGTGCGAAGAATAAGCACCTGGATCTACCTGGGTCTTGATTTATAGTGATGTCCCTGCCAATGACCTTGTGCAATATGGCCTGTACTGCAAGGTAGGAATTAACCACACTGAGAGGTGAGAGTCTGCTTATTTTGCCTTTCCTAGACAATGACTTGACTTTCTCCTCCTCTCCTTTCTATTGTGCCCTGTGGCCTGCTGATTCACCTACATCAAACCATTTTTTTTTAACTGTCTGGATTTTCCAAGAACTATGAAGCAGAAGGAATCATCTCAGGAGAAAAGATTAAGTCAGAACTTAGATCAGAGAGGCAAGTGGTATTCAGATGGTTCCCTCCCATGCTTCACACTCATGCACGGATGTCACAGAAGCTTCTTCCAGTGTGAGCTAAGCTGTCATTCCAGACTCACAGCATAGCCATGCCAGCTCATTAACTCCCATTTGCAGGTAGATGTCACTACGTAAGCCAACATTCAAGGCTGAAGGGAGAATTGTGATACTGGAGATGCATTTTTTTTTCTGGAGGTTCCTGCATAGACTTCCTTTTCATTACAGAAATTCAGTAGCTGATTTGGGGGATCTGTAAGCAGGGACTCAGAAAAAAATGATAAAAGTTAGTATTCAATAAGATTGTATGGAAATTACTTAAGAAAAAAGTCTAGAAGTCTAGAAAGGTATTTTTAATTTTACCATGTGTATAACTTTTCCATTCTGTGTATTAATACTATATTTTAAATTATTTTTCACTGCATAGGAACATAATATAACTTTTAAGGTACTGGGACTCTTAGGAAATAAATCAGGATTATTCCCAACCATACTAACATCCACCAGGCTACTTGCCTTACCTATACTCCAGGTTCATTTTTACAAGTACACCGATGCCCTTTCTTCCAGCATATGCCTGGTATCTTCTTTGTTTCATACACAAGCTCTTTTATCTAAACAAGGCCACCTGTGTGCCCTTCGCTTTCCTTTGCCCTTCTGATCCCTCCTCACTTGCCACTGTATCTCCACTCTTAACACTGAATACCATTCTAGTCTCCACCTATGAGCCTGAAGCCTCCCTCTTCTGAGCTTTCATAGATCTTGTTGGAAAATGTACTATTCGGCTTACACTATACTATCATTTTGATGGTATTGTCCTTCTCAGCTGGCTAACAAAACCTCAAAGGGGGTGCATATTCCTTATCTTCTTGTTGCAGAACTCGACAGGATATATGGAAAAGCTAATATGCACTATACACACATACACACACACACACACACACACACACACACACACACACACACACACACACAATGGGAAGAAAAAGAAGGAGGAAAGGAACCTAACATCACAGATAACTAAAGCAGCCCTCTACCCAAAACCCAGGAGGCCATATTTTGGCTAAAAGTTTTCCAAAGAACATGTGTCAAGATACAAGAGAGCTTTTATATGCCAGTGACATAAGTGCTTCTGAACTAGACTGAGATTTCAAACACCAAATAGAACAAGCAGAGTGCAAAGTTGAAGCAAGTTACTAAAGCATGAGGAGGCAGATTTTTTTTTTTCCTGTCTGTGTGGTGAACAGCATCTTCTCTTCAAGGGCACAGGCTGAGTCACACCCAGCATGCAAGAGAAGAATGACTGGGCTCTGAAAAGGTGCCTGATTGCTCATGTCTAGAGTTAGTACTATTGGCCATATCCTGTCCTGTTGCCTGCATAGACCTTGGTCCTATGCCTAAGCAGCTGACTTTACAAAGTCCACTAAGAAAGATGCGTGGTACCCTATAAGCCTTACAGTATAAGTTGTAGAAATCCTCCATGCTCTCCCCCAAGTAGCTTTTGTTTACAACTTTTCTGGGTATCTAAATAATAAAATTGTAAATTCTATTTGACTTGAATGGAATGACTTTTTGGTTGGAAATGACGGGATTGAAAATACAATTTAAATTTTGGTTTTGCTACGTTATAATACTGTGACCTTGGGAAATGCCCTTCAGCTCTTTGAGTCTCTAAGAATAACAATTTTAAATATATTCTCTATCCTGTAGATTTAATCAAATTGTAAGGAGGATCAAGATCCTAAGTCTAGGACAGTTTAGTGAAATGGTGAGGGTTATTTAAAGCTGAGTTGGTATCAGTTAATCTCTACTTCTTTATTTACTTTGAATATTTGTATCCAGAATTTCAAATCAACTGACTTTCAAGAATCCTAAACAAGAGAGGAAGAGTGTTCAGCTGGATCTTATTATAGGAGATTATCTTCCTTGCTATCGTTTACTGACCACTAAGTCTGGTCCTCCTGTGTGTATTATTTCTGATAATCCAAGACAACATGCACAACAAGCTTCTGTTGCTGTTCTTAGTTCACTGAACAAATGAAAGCAAGATCAAGAAATATAAACTCTTTCAAAGTGATGTATCTATAGAATGCAATGTTGGAAATGAGACACAAACTCTGTCAAAGTCAGTCTCCAAAGTGTTTGTGGTTGACAAGAGTCATATAAGGATGCTTTCTGTTGATGTTTGCCTAGACCATATGGAGGGCTTTGTCAGAAATGATGGAGGTGTTCAGAAAATGCTTGAAATGTAACAGAGTCAGTCACTTCATGAAAACATTCATCATGGTTCTGTATAGAAACAAAGAAGTTTCTTCATGATGATTTACTTCCTAGGATGATTTAATAAGATGAGAATTGAAGACTTCACCCTTCTTCATCTTTCCTTACATGTCCTTCTCACCAGTATTTCTCTTCATATTCATGAATCTCATTCCATTGGATACTTTCAATAAATTCCATGAGAATTGAGCCTTTCAATTCAGAGAAGTGTACAGGCTAGGAGATACTTGAAGGGCAGCTGCGGGCACTATGTGTGCAGAAAACTCCTGTTACTTTGTAAACATTGAATAGAAGAACAAAGAAGGTGACAGAGACTTTTAATTCACCTTTCTCCCTTAGATTGCTGTCCACAGTCATAAGGCAGGATACAGACCACATATTATAGGTGCACAGGTGTCTGATTTTACTGGCAAAGGTAATACTTAGAGGTTGAAACAGAGGGAATGATGGGAAGAGTTCAGGAGAAGGCAAGTTCTGAGTCTGTCCCATGTGGAATCACACACAGGGAAGGGGGAACACCATGCTCTTATCCATTCACAAGGCAAAGCAGAATAGAATTAGAGCTGGTCACCTTTACATTGATGGGCAACATATCTAACAGCAGTTACTCAAGGAAGGATTACTGTGGCTCACAGTTTGAGGATGCAGTCTATCATGGTGGAGACATCATGAGAGAAGGAACATGAGGAGGCTTCTCACATTGTATCTGCAGGCAGAATCAGAGAGTAATGAATTCTGGTTACAAATCTCAGTTTCTGCATGTAATCAGTCCAAGATTCTAACCTATGAGGTAACACTGGCAGCATATGGGTAGATCTTCCCAGCTCAGTTAAATGCTTCTAGAAATTTCTTCGATGACACATCCAGAGGTTTGTTTCCATGACAATTCTAAATCCAGTCAAGTTGAACCTCGATATTAACCATGACAATAACTAAATGGAAAACTGAATTTTATTTTCAAAGTAACCAATTATATCAGACCAATGATTAGATCTCCTAGTCATGTGGAGACCTAAGTAGAAAATGGAATTACATGCCTTAAGCCCAGTACTTCAGTCTTCTCCCTAAGAGACATTTTCATTTTTTCCAGTGTTTCATCAGTCCTCCAAGTGTACTAACTCTTATTAGGCCTCCAAAACCCTGTCTCACACATCATCACCTTCCTTAGTACCTCTACACCCCTTATTACAGTAATATTTTTTCTTTCAACATTTCTCCCTGTGGTTCCTCAAAATATTTCTTAGTATTTTCAGCATCCTTCTCAGTGTTTCCGTTCATGACTTCAGCATCTTTCCTGTGCTCATCACTCTTTCCAGTGTTTCAACATCCTTCTTACTGTGTCCTCATCATTCCCATTGCTTCCGCATCCTTCCCAGTGAGTCCATTCATGACTTCAGCATCTTTCCCATCGCTTTAGCATCCTCCTCAGTGCTTAGCATTTTCCCCAGTTTTTCAGTGAATTTCAGATTACTCAGTGAATCAGTAACCTCTCTAGTGCTTTATCATCCTTCTTTCCCAGTGCTTTATAATCATTCCAAGTATTTAGTATTCTTCCTAGGGCTTTAGCACATTCCCCACAATGGCATCATCTCAATTAAAAGGTCTTCAAGTTCCTCAGTGTGTTCTGTCCAATACTTCAGCATTCACGCTCAGTAGCTCAAAATTTCTTTCCAGTGTTTCAGAATCCCTCTTTGACTCATTTTATTTTGTTGTTTTTTTTTTACCTTTCTTTTTTATTTTTTTAAAGGAAAAAAAACCCAAACCTTTATTATTTAATATACAGAGTATACAGGAAACAAGAACTGAAGTGGAATGAAAATAGCTTTTATGGATCTGGGGATGTGGATCAGTTGGTAGAGCGCTTGTTTAGTATGCACAAAGGCCTGTCTCCAATTACTTTTGAGAGTATATGAGAATTGGGGAAGATTTCTTTTTTATTGGCCTATAGGAATATAGGGAGAGGAGAAAAATGTTCCTTACAACAAATAAAATCTGACTTTTGAAATCAAAATACTAAACAGAAATTCCCATATGGGTAGATCTCCCAATAAATTGCAGCTATGTTTCATTTATTTATTTATCTATCTATCTATCTATCTATCTATCTATCTATCTATCTATCTATCTATCTATCTAT
>CABHPQ010165335.1:0-21172 GCA_902168405.1 Peromyscus aztecus | reverse complement strand
TATCTATCTATCTATCTATCTATCTATCTATCTATCTATCTATCTATTTTCAGGATTGTTTCCTGGCGAGTTTTTGCCTCTTATCTCCATTACTTGACTTTCAGTACATGGCAACAGGACACGTATCTGATTTATAGTTTTATTGCCTGTATACCTTAGCACATAAAAGGAGCCAAATAAATGTTAATGTAATATGTGACATTGTTGTATGTGTACACATGTAATGTAGTAGACTGTGAGGGTTTAGCAACTCTGCAGTAAATCTGAACTGAAGTTTAATTCTTCTGGACTAAACATTGACAAAAAAAAAAAAAAAGACCCAGCGTGGTGGGCTATTGTGTGACTTTCACCAGTGAGACTTGAAAAATGTCCATTCACTCTAGATCAGGCCCTGACAACACACAGGGAAATCGTTCCATCCAGGGTTAGTTAGATTTCGTGACTAATGAGTTGTTTGGGCTTGCTTACAGCGGTAGCTGCATTATCTAAAAACCCACCCCGTCATGCATGATAGCTCACAAAAGTGGGACCCACAGAACATCCTATACAACATGCAGTGCACGCCTTTAGAAAGTCTCTTCTCCCATGGTCCTGCAGCAATTGCTTACTATTTGTAGAACCCTGGGGAGGGGTCCTGTGCATGGTACATTTTTATGACTCCAGAGGCTTGTAAATTTCCCTAGCTTTTTGAGTTTTAGGAGCCTTCTTCCTCTTTCCAGGGGTGAATGTTTTGATTCTGAATAAATAGGTACACAGCATGAACATTCAAGCAAGGGTTAAAATGACCAGGAATTCTTAGCTTTAAGATTTATTTGCCACCAAGAGTTTGTCTTAGATTGAGGTGAGATTTATTGATAAACCCAATGTGTTAAATGTTATGTCAAAAGATTCCATATGATATTTTTAGATTAACAAACCTCTGAAAAAGACAGATCATTACCTCTATGTTAGATATTTAAAAAAAAAAACTATGAGACTTAAGAGACTTAAGAGAGCCAAAGTTACAGACCTCATATTGAATTGAGTTAAGAAAGTGAATCCAGGCATTTGTTCCTGAGGAAAACCATGACTTTCAAAATGTAGGTAATTGTCCTATCCATTTGAGTCAGAAATATGGATATTCAAATGAGCTATAGAAAATAAATTTTCCATGCAAAATGGTTTTATAAATATGGAAGTGCTTCTCTGGTTAACATTATGGATTTGGGTTATTACAAATGTATAATAATATATGACATGACACATATTATCAGATTGATTGAAATGAGGGGCCACTGACCTATGCCCAGAAAAGATGGCCATAAGGAAAAAAAAGTTTTTCAATGAGACTCAGGTGATTTTTAATTAATTTTAACATTTATTTATTAACGTGTGTGTGTGTGTGTGTGTGTGTGTGTGTGTGTGTGCCTGTTCCATGAAAGTCATAGTACAACTTACAGACTTTAACTCCCTCTTCACCTTTTTTCTCCCACGATCCTGGAGATCCAACTCAGGTCTTTATTTGCCAAGCTATTTCTTTGTCCCAAGACACATGTTGTCTGATACCATGCCAGAAAGGTCAAGTGGAGGCAAGGTTCATTCTCTAGCAGGTTTCTTTAACTACAGTGGGGCTGTGCTTCAGATTCTGACATATATGGGTCTTCCTTTCCAATGCTGGAAAGCCTCTCCTTGAGTCAGTTACTGGTTCAGTCTCTCTCCTCCATATTACAATAACCCTTTACTCTTCCTTCATTACTGCTCATCACATCCTGATTTTCTGTGTTCAAGAAAGATCAGCTGCTTTTTAGATACATAGAATCTCCTTAGGGTTCATAAAAGCCATACTTAGGTAAAATAAGTCAGGCAAAGCATGGAGTCAGGTCGACATTGCTAATTGGTGGAAAGAAAATGCTAGTGTGTAGCAGGAATCTTAACAGGTCTTATTAATAAAATCAAACCTGAGGCCAGTTATTGGGGTGAACACTGGAAGGTCAGAGAGACAGAATAAGCCACAGCTACCTCGCCTCCACGGATCCTCAGCTGGTCTTGTTTCCTCAGACTGGAGGTCTCTGAGTCCTCATCCAGAATGGGTCTCAGCTGAATTGCTGCTCAAAAGCTTGAATGCTTAACCAGGCCAAATGCTTAACCAGTCAAATGCTTCTAGTTTCTGGTCCTCACACCTTATGTACCTTTCTGCTTTCTACCACCACTCCCTGAGATTAAAGGCTCATTTTCTGGGATTAAAGGCATGTGTCACCATGCCTGGCCGTTTCCAATGTGGCCTTGAACTCACAGAGATCCAGAGGGATTTCTGTCTCTGGAATGCTAGGATTAAAGGCGTGTGCTACCACTGCCTATCCTCATGTTTAATATTGTGGCTGTCCTGTTCTCTGACCCCAGATAAGTTTATTAGCATACACAATATTTTGGGGAGCACAATACTACCACACTAGTGGCCTTGCAAGGCTGTTTGCAAGGCAGGAGACATTGATGCTGGATGTAGGCACATCCCCTACTTCATCCTGCTTTGGTGACCTGGGGAACTGCTGAGGCATTTGCTTTCTTATCTGCATCAGAGGCCTGACCATATCCAATGTGCTAGATGTTTCCCTTAATGATGTGAGATCCTTAAAAAGATATTTAGCTCAGAGCCTGGCTCAAGGTAAGCAGTGTAAATGATTCAAATGTTCCAGACTGTCTGTCTCCTTCTACTCCCGTGAGTAGTTGAAAGGCTTGTGAATGGGGAAATTGACCACAGTTGAAATTTTTTAATAGAAAACTTAAAGAAGTCAAAATACAGGGCATGGTTGAATTATAAGACCTTAGGTATTTTGTTCATGTAACTAATTTATGAAAACTGATAGTCTATTTGTAGCCATCTACTACTATTCATTTTAGAAGTAATTATAGGTATTTTTTAAGCCAAGTTTTTTTCTACTTAGTGTAGCTATTCAGTAGAATATTTTGTTTTCTTCAATTTTTTTAATGCTGGCCTCATACCCTCAGTGATCTCTTGTCTCAGCTGGCTGAATACTGTGGTTGATAAGTGTGTTCCCTCACAACTGGATAAATGTACTAGGAACATGTTTGGGTTTTGCTCAATTGTTTATTTCCTTTTCCATGCTGGGAATAGAACCTAGAACCTTGAACATTCAAGACCTTGCTCTACCACTAAGCTGTATCCACAGCCATCTTCATCCTATCGATGTTTTGAAACCTGTAAGATGTGGCATGACAGGGATAAATTTCTTATTAACTAACTAAGGATTTATCAGTTATTCCCACAGCAGTGGATGTACTCTGTTGGCTGAGGTGTAACCCTGAATGAAAGACTGGAGAAGGATGGTACCATTTGGCTCTTATTCCTCAAAGAATAGCTGTGTAGTGGATTCTGAGAATCACCATGTGTACATTTATTCTTAGAAAATAAGAACATGGATATTTCTATCAGTACAGGCTGGCCATTTCCAAGCAATGAAAATTAGAGAAAATCAGTTTGAATGCACAGTGTATTTATTTCTTTAAAGTCAAATCTCCTTTATGTATAATTTACATTCTACTGCCTGCACATCCTGATGTCTGTAATTTAGTATGTGTGGACATGTGCAAACACTCATAACTGCACTACCATAATCTATATATTAGACCTCTCAATGCATCCCAAAGTCTTCTTATGTCTTGTTTTTGCTTATAGTCTTTGTTCTTGAGGAAAAACTTTTAACGTTAGATCTATATTTAAAGAAACGTTTCATTGCATAACTATATTGTTAACCATGGGAACTGTGTGGTATAGTGGAATTCTTAAGTTTACTCTCCTAGTGTAATGGGAGAATACCATTTGTCTTGTACTTGTCAATCACTGCTGTGTTCCCTCCAGGCCATTGAAGATACTACATATAAGCAATCATTAATTTGTCCCGTGACAGGTATATTTTTGGTTTTCTGAGTCAGTATTTCCTTCTTTCATAAGTTCCCTTGTACACATGCTCCACACTTTGTTTAGCAAGACTTTAACTCTTTCTCTATGTTGGCGATTGTGAATTATGTTGTAATAGGGGACCACAGCTATCTCTCTGACATTCTCCTTTCAGTTCTTTTAGCAGCATATCCATAAAGAGGATGCCTGGATCATGTGGTAGTTCTATTTCTAATTTAGAGGCGCCTCCATACTATGTTCCATCACTTACAAAACACCTCACGCTCCTCCAAACTGCACAGGGCTTCCAGAGCCACAACATTCTCATCAGCCCCACTTTTATTTTTTTTTTTGCAATTATATCCTAATATATACAGAAGAAATTACTACATTGCAGTCTCATTTTCAATTTCTCTGATAGTAATGTTAAGCATGTTTTCAATTATCTGTTTGCCATTTGAATTTCTTCTTTGGAGAATTATCTGTTTAGTTCATTTGCCTGCTGTAGAATATTTGAACACACTGTGTGAAAAGCTCCTTTGATTGGTTTAATAAAAAGCTGAATGGCCAATAGCTAGGCAGGAGAGAATAGGTGGGACTTCTGGGGAGAGAGAGGAACTGAAGAAGAATTGGAGATTTAGAGAAGATGCCAGCAAGACACTGAGGAAGTTGGACATACATTATGAAGGATAGATAACTAGTCGTGTGGTAGAAAGTAGATTAATAGAAACAGGTTAGTTTAAGTTATAAGAGCTAGTTGGGAACAAGCCTAAGCTAAAGGTCAAGGTTTCATAATTAATAAGAAGTCTCCATATCATTATAACCACTACATTTAGTGCTCCAGTGCATGACATGACCACACGGATGGAGAAGACATGCCAGCTGGTGCTGCCTCAGTGCCCGCATGGGCCTCTCCATGAACAATCACAATAGTCAGCTACTGCTCTGGGGGACTCTGGAAAGTAAGATCAACAACTTCACAGAGCTTAGGCAGTCAGGCTCAGTGGGCATGAAACTCAGCTCTCACAGAAAGGCAAACAGCCATTATAGCCCAGTACCAATGGGATAAAGAAAAGAAATTGGATATAGACAGTCATAGAAACAATAAATAGTTTTAAAATAATAAAGGAAAGTCTTCAAAGAAAAAGGAAAGAGATAAAAAGAATAGACCATGTAAGGATGGGAAATACATAGGATGTCTGGATCCTGTATGGTGTTTTGTTTACTTTGAATCTTTCCTGTGGCGCCTCCACAGGACTGGACTAGGCCCTCTGCATAAGTGAAACAGTTGCATAGCTTGATCTAATGAAGGGGCCCCCTGGCAGTAAGAACAGGATACATCCCTGGTTTGTGAGCAGGCTTTTTGGAGTCCACTACCTGTGGTGGAACACCCCGCACAGCCTTGAGGCAGGGGGAGGGGCTTGGATCTGCCTCCACTGAATATACCAGGCTCTGCTGACTCCCATGGGGGAGGCCTTACCTTCTTGTAGGAGGGAATGGTGGGTGTCCTCTAATATCACTACGCTTTGGGCAATAGGATGACCACTACACATTTTAAAATATAATTTCAAAATATGAGGAAAACAAAGAACCATGGATTTAGACTTCTAAGCTTGTCTGCTTTGTCTTTGTGACCTCACGTATGGCTGTCCTCTGGTGAAAATGTCATCACACACTGACTATACTCTGGGGCCTTGGGATCCACTGCCCTTGATTACTCTCTTTTCCTTTTCCATTTCCTCCCATTTCTATAACTATTTCCTTGCGGTTGTTCTCATGAGCATGTTGTCATCACACCCAATATATGTGAACTTTTCTGAAGCTATTGCTTCAATCCATGGATAAACTACTGGAGATGCAACCCCATGGTGATGTCTCTAGGGCCATTGTCTGACACAAGGAGAGGTTTCCCCACTTAACAGGAATTCTTTCAGCTCAGTGACAGTGTGTTCCTGTCTCTACAACCTCCACAGGACAAAGATACCACAGACTAAGCAAGTTTCACTTGGTTAAATCTTTAATAATTCTCATAGCTTATTTATTATTATTTCCTCCTGAGTTCTGACTATACTTAATTTTAGATAACCTTTTAGTTTAATTATTAAAAAACTCAATTTCTATGAAAATTTAATAAACCCAATCATTCCAATAAACTTTATCAGTGATTGATTAAAATGCAAACATACATTTCAGCTTCAAATGGCCAGACCTGAGTTAAAATGATTCAGTCAAATCTCCAGGCTGTTTGTTTTGGGAAGGTAGTTGTACAACTTCACTACAGGGTTAATTTCCAAGGCCTGGTGTTTTCAACACTGATGAATCCTCGGTATGATGAGAGCAGTTGGATGATTTTGAAGCTTTTAGAAGGAGGATTCTCTGGGACCTGGCAGCTGTCTTAAAAATGAAGAATGGTGAGGAGATTTGCAGATATTGGTTTTCTGTCTACCTACTCTTGTCCTCTTAAGAAAGAAGAAATAAAGAAAAAATAGGCAGGCACAAAGAGGAAGCACAACCCACATAGGTTAGCAACTTCAAGTACAGTGTTTGTACATCAATTCTCTGTGAGCTTATGTCTAGCAGATGAGCAAGGAGGAAATCCCAGCTAGCCATGGACTTTGATTTTTTTGCTCATATTTGCATCTTTTTTTTTTTACCTGAGAAAACTTTGTGCAATAGGAGAAGAAATGAACACACATTTGAAATCACTTTCTTTGTAGAAAACAGGAATCTGTTTGATTCTTCAACATTTCCAGAGTTTAGCCCCATTCTGGGGCAGCTTTATTTAGGAGAATTCAGTAAGTGTGTTTTCAGTGAGTGAGTACCAGACTGCCCTTTTCTGAGATGTTGTAGAGGAAAGTCTAGCTCATATTCTTGATGATTAAATAATAGCGTGGTCACAGACACCAACACAGTCATAGACACCAAAAGAAAGCGCAGCCGAAAGAATGTCACCTCAGGGTAATTAGTAGATGTAGCCTTAGGTTTCTGGTGTTATGTGAGATAGGAAATGGGGAGAAATAGTGTCATGAGAGCCTGATTGTGGGAAGGAATGTACCCTGAAGTAAACAACAGGAAATTTTTTTCTGAATTGTGTAGCTGGAAATTTTTCTGGGCCCGCCTTGCCCAGCAATCTGGATGAATCACTCCCACCAATGGGTCCCACAGTTGCTTATAAAATAATTACTCAGAGGCTTATATTAATTACAAACTGTATGGCCTATGTTTTCAGCTTCTTGCTAGCTAGCTCTTTCATCTTAAATTAATCCATTCCTATTAATCTGTATGTTGCCACGTGGCCATGGCATTACCAGTCTGCTGGCATTTTTGCTGGCATCTTGCTGCTTCTTTCCTGGTGGCAGTTGGTGTCTTTCTCTGCCTCTCATTTCTTCTCTCTGTATATCTGCTTGGATTTCCCACCTGTCTCTAAGCTGCCTTGCCATAGGCCAATGCAACTTTATTTATCAACCAATCAGAGCAACACAAATTCACAGCATACAAAAAGACCATCCCAGAGCAGAATCATTCTTTTATTTTTCAGATTATAATTGCATCATTTCTTTCTTCTCTCTCCTCCCTTCAAACTCTCCCATATACCCCTTCTTGACCTCTTCCAAATTCAAGGTCTTTTTTTTTTCATTAGTTGTTGTTACATGTATATATGTGTATGCATATAGAAATGTATATTCTTAAATATAACTTTCTCATTCTGTATAATGTTGCTCATATATGCATTTTCAGAGCTGATCATTTGGTATTGGATAACTAATTTGTGTGCTTTTCCCTAGGAAAAACAGTTTTTCCCATTCTCAGCATTTTCTAGTTGCCTATAGTTCTTTGGATAGGGTTGAAGCTTCCTGTTCCTTCCCCTGCCCATCTCGGCATACCTCTTCTTGTCCTTGTTTAGTTCAAGTTTAGGTAGTCATATTGGTGAGACTTGATGGGTGTAGCTTTTGACATTACTAGAAGACACAGTCTTAGAGAAAAATCCCATGATTCTCTGGATCTTACAACCTTTCTGCCCCCTTATGTAATGATACCCGAGACTTAGATGTGGGCCTTGTTTTGTAGATGTAGCCATTGAGAGTGGGCTCCATACCTCTGCATTCTGATTGGTTATGGTTTTGTGTAATAGTCTCTATCTGTTGCAAAAAAGAAGTTTTCTTGGTGAGGGGCAAGGACTACACTTATCTGCATGTATATGTACAAATGTTTAGAATGTAGTTAGGTATCACACTTGTTTAGCTAAAGTAGATTCTCCTCCAAGATCCCATGACTTCACTAGCCCTTAGTAGTTGGCTAGGTTTCCAGTACCAGACATGATTTCCCTCTTGTTGAGTAGGTCTTAAGTCCAATTAGAGAGCTGTTGGTTACTGTCAAGGTATGTCTGTTACTACTGTACCCTTGGGGTATTCATGTCATGCTGGTCATGGTTGTATTTCATAGGCGTCATTGCTGGGTAGGACTGCTGGTTGATGCTCTCCTTTGGAAGCTCACTAGGTACCTTGTGGTTGCTGGTGGTCTGTGGGAGGTAGAAAATAGGAAGCAGTGAGAGCCTGATTGTGGGAGTGAATGCACCCTAGGGTAAACAATAGGGCTTTTTTTCTGAATTGAATTTTTAAATTAGTTTCTTTGTTAAGAAATAATATAAGAAAGAGGCATTCAGGTCAGTTCCTCCTGACCCTGTGTCTGAAGTGCATGGTATTGACAGCAATATGAACTTAACCTTCTACCTCTGGGGAGCAACTAAGAGCCATAGCAATGGTCTATAACGTTTTGGGATCCTCTTGGACATCCCTGACCAACAATTCAAAAGAAAGCTTCCCATGCCTGGTGTTGGATCTTTGTTAGGTGCTCTTTGACCTTGGAGGGAGTTCCTTGGAGGCAACATTGGCAGCCCAAACAACAAAATTTTATTTAAACGATATGTTTATGTTTATGTTTATACACAGACTTATTTGCATTGCTTTTCCTAAGGTAGATAGTTAATAGTACGATTCCTTGTAACTTTTTCAGACATCCTTACTATTATTTGATCCTTCTCTTTCCTTCTGTATTTAGCTTCCCTACACCTCACTAATTAGACTCCCATTTTCCAGATCAGACCACTTGTACCTTGCTATTCTCCCTGCTACTGATCCCTGAACCCCCTACTTTGTCAATGATCTCATTTTATTTTCCAACAAGACTCCTTTGGATTGAGTTTGATGGGAGTATTAGTTACTTTTCTTATTGCCGAGACAAAAATAACTAACAGAAGCAGCTTAAGTGAGGAATGAGTGATGTGGGCTCAAGGATTCAGATGTTATCAATCCATCATGGCAAAGAATATACGGCAGAAGGATCAGTCTACAGCCTCAGGAAGGCATGTCACTGTGGAGGATCAGGAAGCAGACAGTTCATGTCGGGACTGAAAGCACATTTTACCATTAAAGGACAGTCTTCACAAGTCCATATCCTCATGGTTCCATGACTTCCAAAATAGCACCAACTTCGAGGAGCCAAGGTTTTGAACATGTGAACTGTGGGAGACATTTTCCTGTTCAACTAACAACAGATAGCTTAAATTGGTGTTTCCTTAAAGCTAAAAAATAATCAAGCCCCACCCTTGTCCTTATATGCCATAACAACCCCTTAGTGGATATTTGCTACATTGAACTAAAGCTCAAAAGACAGAGAAAGAAATACTAACTTTATACAAAAAAAGGGTGTGGTATAGTTGCAGCAATTCTTTTTCCTGCGTAATGAATGAGGAACATGAAGTGGAGATTATTAACTGAAATCTGACAATGAGGCTTTCTGCATGATGGGAACCTGTAACACAAATCATAATTGGTCTTAATAATAAAAATCTAGAGTCAGATATTGGGGAAAATGCTGAAAGATCAGAGAAGCAGAGCAGCCAGCCACTAGAGAGACTTCTTACCTCTAGGAACACTCAGACTGAAAAGAGTGTGAGCTCCTGTCTCCTCCCACGTCATATTCCCCCCCTCTGTCCAGCCATATCACTTCCTGGCTCTACCTCCGTAGTGCTGGAATTGAATTAAAAGTGTGTGAGATCCCAAGTGCTAGGATCAAAGATGTGTGCCACCACTGTCTGGTTTTGTTTCTCTTTTAGACTGTGTCAATCTTGTGTAGCCCAGGGTAGCCTTGAACTCACAGAGATTTGTGTGCCTCTGTTTCCCGAGTGCTGGGATTAAAGGTGTGTGCCATCACTGCCTGTCCTCTATGGCTAACTAGTGGTCTAGCTCCATACTCTGATCTTCAGGCAAGCTTTATTTGTTAGATCACAAACAAAATATCATCACAGGGACACACTTCTTTCTGATTCTGAAACCTAGGCGTGCTTTGCTAGCCCATGCTCTCCTTGGAGACTCAGAAGGAAAAAAAGCATAGGACAGGCACTATGTCTAACAGACTGGATGGAATCAAATGGAGCTGTTGGAGACAGTTCCACTGTTACTAATCAATATAGTCAAAATTCAGAATTGTGGATCTGAGATCAGGCAAATTTGATCTCCAGCCTTCTTTGTCTATGTTGCTATTTTGGAAGTATCAGACATATCTAAATATTCCATGAGCCTTGGTTACAAAATAAATAAATGCAAGTGATTTCTTCCTTAAAGAACTTTTGTGAGAACTCTATAGATGATGACTACCAATGGGTAATGTTAGGGTTCTGCATATATTCATTTCCTCATTTGTCCAGCAAAATAATATGAACTTCAGCATCCTTCATAGTATGTGCATATACACCTTTCCCAGAACCACATACAGTACTCAGAGGCCATAGCAATGTACTTTGCAGATGGAGTTGACCGAAATCTCATTTTGTTCCAGATCTTGAAAAGCAAGAGAGCAGAAAGGGGCTTATTTAAGGTAGCAAAACAGTTTTTATGAAGTAGTTTTTCATTTGAAATCGACAGTTCCAACTAATTCATTAATCAAAACATTGACGAATCTCCTTCTATCATGCTCTTTCTGAACTTACATATAACTGAAAATACAGGTAGACCAGCTTTTATGATTAGTTCTGCAGAACTCAATTTGTGTTGCTAGCTTAAACAATGGTGGCTGTCACATCATCTTCTTCATTCTTATCTATTGCAGTGGCAACAATGACTTTTGGCTGTTCAACATTTGAAGATACCTTTCAAAAGTTAAGAAAATTGTGTAAGAGATGGGCAAAGGCTCTCAAGTGCCTGTATAATAACAGTATCCACAGGATGCCATCTTTACATTTAGCAAATGGATTTCCTCCCTGTGTGTACCCTCTGCGTGTCTCAGCCTGGGGCTGAGAAATCCTTAAGAATTTGGTTTATCATTGACAATGTTTTAGATACACCAGGCTGCTGAGAGGAGCATGGTTTCTCTGATTTCAAATGCAAACTTCAACATATTTTTTGCTTGTTTCACGAATAGATACCAAATAAAGCAAGTAATAATGTATTGCACAGCTGGACATGCTGTGGGATGGTCTCTATGCTGTGAATGTGTTGTTCTGATTGCTTAATAAACAAAGTGCTGATTTGCCAGTAGCCAGCCAGGAAGTATATGCAAGACAAAGAGAGAAGAGAATTCTGGGAACAGGAAGGCTGAGTCAGGAGACGCTGCCAGCCACCACAATGAGGAGCAGGATGTAAAGTACCGGTAAGCCACGAGCCACATGGCAAGGTATAGATTTATAGAAATGGGTTAATTTAAGATAGAAGAACTAGATAACAAGAAGCTGCCATGGCCATACAGTTTGTAAGCAATATAAGTCTCTGTGTATTACTTCCGTTGGGTCTGAGCGTCTGTGAGACTGGTGGGTGAGAGAGCTTTTTCCTGACCGTGGGCCAGGCAGGACTGGAGAAAACTCTAGCTACATGGACATGTGGATCCTGGAAGGAATAATCTGTTTGTTTCCGGTGATATTATTGTCCCCTATTGTTGCTGATCAGATGCATTGTTCCTGGCATCTGATCAGCAACGGCCTCCTTGTACCTTTGTTGGGAAGCAGATGAGGTTATACCTAATTGAGACAACATATGTGAATATATAGATGCTTATGTTTTTAATGGTACTGTAAGTAATACTGACTCATTATTGAAGAAAGTAAGGATCCTTCATGGCAATTTGTCTAACCTGAAGCCTCAAAATTACTAAATTGTAGAAATCTGGAGATATATTTCCATATGTATCTATTCATAATTTTATAAAACAGTCGGAATAGTGGTTAATGTTCATGAACTATCACAGAGAGTTGAGTAAGTATAAATACAGAGGACAAAATTATTGATGAGGTTTGGGTTATAAAGATTGAAGAGATGCTACATAAAAATAGTCTTTAGAAGCTTTTCATTTAATGACCTTGAAAAATTCATGACAGCTCTCCTTCATTAATTTACTCATTAAACAATTAAGTACCATTTTTCTATTCTGTTCTTATGGCTACATGTCAATATTTCATGGGCCTATATCAAACTTACTGGTTCCATATGAACTTAATGCCCTATCATGTGTCATTCTGGTTAGCCAGGTTATTATGTCTTCTTTGCTGAGTCTATTGCTCAGGAAGGCTATGGGCATCAATGTTGCTCCTGAGCTGATCATCATGCACTCAAGTTAGCTGGGTGATTGACATGTTGTATAAATAAAATGCTGGAAATACAGTATGGGAATAGGAAGAGCCAACCGTCAAGAAAAAAAATGCTCTGAAAATAACCATTCAAATGTATGCAAATTGCCTAATTAATTGACCTCATTTTTGCTTGCAGATATCCTCTGCCTTCCCCTTTGTGAGTTGGGTACTTTTTATTGTGCTCCAAAACAATATTCCAAGGCTAATTAAGCCTTTCAAGCTATAGGTTAATATTCAATTCATATGTAAACACATTTATAAACATTAATCAAATCTAAATTGCTCATTTTATAAATACTGTTTTATTCATTTTCAGTTAATGGATGTGTTCTCTGCATTTATGCGGCGTTGGTTTGTGGAGTTCACGTTTGGGGAGAGGATAGTTATTTAAATGGCAACCTAGTGTTTACTTTCAAGTCAATTACCATGTTGCCCTGTTCCCAGTTGTTTGTTTCTATAAAGATCTAGTACAAAGGCTTCATTTGGTGTGTCGGTGGGGCGTATAAAATATAATGATGATGATCAGAGAACTATTTCATACTAGAGCACTTGTGTTTAAAGAGATGTCAGAAGGAAGACATGCTGTCTCTTCAGGCTGGATGCAGGCAAGAACAGAATTCCAGAGGATTTCATAGACTCTCAAATCTAGCCTCAGCTAGGCATGCATTTATTTATCTATGAAATTACTAATTTATATGTTTGCTTATTATTAGACATCTGTCTTTTCATCCTTTAAAACATTCAGTCACTTTCTGCTAAATATCAGCTAATGTCAAAATATGAAAATGTTATTTTTTTCTCTACAGTAATGTCCTAGGCTCCCTGATTGACCCATGAATCTGAAATATATACATTGTTGACAAACTCATAAGAAAATTTATGTGCACCAAATTTCATAACTGTTGTCTTGTATACCTTATGCACTATGCACATTCTAAAACACTAAAATGGAAACAGGGCACTGGGTATGCAACAATGAATTAGGCAGACATTTCCCTCCTTAAAATGCAATATTTATAGTAAGCACCTATCAAGAGACACAGGTGGTCTTATGGGAATTAAACTTGAGATTCCCAAAACAAATTCAAGGACGGGAAATGCCACCATGAAAATATAATTTCAAGTAGAGCCTGAAGAATGAATGGGATCTTGCCACACAGAAAATAATTAACTAGATTTCATAGTATCATGCTTAGAGAAAGCTAGTTGTCTAGTAAAGCTTCACAGAGGGGCTCTGGTGTACACAAGAGTCAGCCTTGCATGGAGGCTACCAAGAATAGCCATGATATAAACTATTGGAATTCTGCTCTTCTCTCAATTTTCTTCAGAGAAATTAAATAATGTATGTGTATGTGTGTGTGTGTGTGTGTGTGTATGTGTGTATGTGTGTGTGCGTGTGCACACGCATGTGCGCATGCACATGTGTGTATGTGTGTTCAGTCATGTGACAAGGAAATCTGAAAAGAACCCCATCCCCCATGGGTAAGCTAGTGAACCAGGAGGCAGTAGCATGATTCAGTGTGATTCTGAAGATCTGAGAACTGGAAGACAATCTCAGTCTGGGGGCAAGAAAGGCATGAAGAGACAAACAGTGCAGTCAAAGGGTCAGGACAAAGGAATGAGTCCCCCCCTCCTTCTGCCATTTGTTCAAACCAGGGTCTCAGCACATATCTAAAACCAAAAGTATGTGTGAAGTATCTTCCAGGATCTCCAGCAATGGATGAGAGGTGTAAAAAGTTGGAAAAAAAATCTTCACCTAATTATTCCTTTATGCCTTGAGTTTATTACTAATCTGGTATTTGGTGACATCAATAAGAGACTCTTGTGCCATAACATTGAACATGATGGGGTTGTGGTTGGGGCAGGGGTTCGTAAGTAAATTACATTATTTTGTGCTTTGTACTGAGCTCAGGAGAACATCAAAGAGCCAGCATGATTTATCACTGAATACAAAATCTTCTAAATGTAGGCTTGGCCATGATTACATCTCTAGATGATTTATGGGCTTAAATAAAATGTGGTCTCTAGCAACACTACTCAGAGCCACAGATTATTGCTTGTCCTACATTAGTATTGGTAAGTAACTCTTAGTTGCATGCTTCCCCTTTGAAGACCTCTTCATTCCTCTATTTTCTCTGCTTTTTTCATCCTGTAGCATCTTGTCACCTTTTTCAATGAGAGGATACTTCTTGAACCCTTCCATCCATCCATTGGGACTCAAATGGACTTCCTGGGGGAATATTCATGTAAGGTGTGGAGGAAAGACATCTGCTGCTAAGATACAACAGCCTTCTTTCTCCAGCCTGGAGTGGTTCCACTTTTATGTTTTTCTTTTAAATGATGGGACGGCAATAACTTAGTCTTTCATGTCATCTGGATGAACCGTGTGGCCTCATTTCTAGTGTTGAGATTTCTAAAAGCCACAGTCTTAAGCCAAAATACATTTCAGCTTGTGAGTAGTAAATATTTGTGTGTGTGTGTGTGTGTGTGTGTGTGTGTGTGTGTGTCTGAAGTGGGGGGGTCATAGTAGGGAGTAAAAAGAAACTGGACACAGAATTTCTAAGTAGGAACATCTTGGCAGCTGAGTGTGGGGACACAATAAAGGTTAGGATGAAAGTTAGCTCCGAACTCAGGGGAGAAACCCTAGATGAGTTTGTAAATGAATGCAAGTGCCTGTTTGTGCACTGGTGTGTCTATGTGACAGCATATGTTTCTGTGTTTGCTTCTTTGGAGACACAGGTGTTTATGTGTGAGAGAATGTGTGTAGAACACCTTTAGGGAGTGCTGAACTCCAGAAACTTGTGGCTATAAATTGTATTTTAAAATATGTCTAGACACATCTACAACACTATTCCTGCATCCAAGACTCAGGGATCATTGAGGAAGAGTAGGTGGAAAGCTCGTAAGGGAGGTGGCTGTAAGACTGTGTCTCTCAGAAATGTCAGAAGCCACACCCATACAGTCTTGCCAACATGACTGCTCAACCACCGAGGACACAGACAGTAGACATGCTAACATGTATGGGGGAGCACTCATGAGTCCTTAACTCTACACAAAGTACTATAGGCAACGAAGGAATGCTGCAAGAGGGACCAAGTATTCCCAAGGGAAGAGAAAATCAATTGGTTGTCCAATACCAAATGGTCACAGAAATACACAGAAAGCATACTAGTAACAGATACAGGCTGATCAAGTTGTGTGTGTGTATGTGTGTGTGTGTGTGTGTGTGTGTGTGTGTGTGTGTATAACAACAAAGCAAAAAGAGGCCATGAAATTTAAAGAGAGTAGGTTGGGTGGTGCCTGTGCCTGGGAGGGTTTGAAGGAAGATAAGGGAAGAGGAAAATGATGCCATTGTATGACAATCTCAAAAAATATTTAAAATTCTCACACTGATGATTGTTACCTAATTGACAGGATGCATGTTTACTTCTTTTTATTTTGCTAACTAGTTACTAAGCTAACAGAAAAAGGACTTAAAGACCTTGCTAATTGTTTTTACTCATTGCATATGCTTTGAGAAAAGACCAAAGATTGATATAGATGATGCTTTGATTATTTCTCTGTGGAAAATACAGATTTATAAAATAAAGACTTTGTATATTTAAAAAAAGATATTCTTTTAAAACATTGCATTTGAAATGTTACCTAAGTTTAGGAAATGTCATGAAATTATATAGATAATTAAGATGGATTTTTTTGTAGGTTAGACATATTCATGGAACCAATAGCCAAATGAAGGCACAAAACATTGCCAGATATATATAATCCCTTTCTGTTCTCTTCCAATTAGCCTTTTCTTCAGAACTCACTGCTAGCCTGATTCATTACACCATGCTGCAGTTTATAAGTTTATTCAACTGTATTATATAAAGTGTGCATACCACATACTCCTTAGGATATGGCATCTGTCACTCACATCTTCTGTGACATTCAATGACATGAAGGAACTTTCATCTTTTAATTCAGTTTACTCAGTAGTATTCTATAGGATAAAGATATGAAATTTTACATTCTCAGTAAATGTAGGAAATTTATAGTTTTCAAGTGATTTGAATAGTACCTCTGTTCATGTTCGTATGTTTGTGGTTAGTAAACATAACGCTTTATTCCTTGAATGGGACACTCAGGAGTAGAGTTGGTAGGTGACAACCTGTGTGTGCTTCTTCCTTTGTTACATTCTGAGTTCCCTAATTGACTCTGCTTTTTTAGCAAGAACATATAAGAGTCACAGATCTGTGATGGACTCACTGACATTTCAAAGTCTAGATTCAGCATTCTTGCCACAGACCAGCACATCTTCAGCCTTTATCAGTAATCCTGTTTCCTGCACTAATTCATGTTGCTCCCCGAGGGTAACCATTTAACATCTCTATGCTTGAGTCTCTCTATGTGAAATGTAGCTGAAATCTACCTTAAGACACTGAAGGATTTAAAAACTCTAAATGCATGTGAGCCACATAGGAAAGTACCTACAAACAACACGCACTCAGGATCACCATATGTTGTGTTGTTTTGTTGAAACAAGGTCTCACTACACAGCCCTGACTAGTCTAGTACTTGATACGTAGACCAAGCTAGCCTGACTTACAGAGATCTGACTGCCTCTGCCTCCCAAGTGCTGGCCTTAAAGGTGTATGCCACCCTGCTGGGCCTATATTTGTTTTGTAGCTAAGGAAACTGTGGTCTAAAATGGTTAGGAAACTGTAAGACATGCTGTGGAGCAGAAAACCCGAGTTAAGTAGGAGGAATTCCAAATCAGACTGTGTTCTCTTTATGTGTAGCTGGGATTAGTATTATAAGGAGGGGATGCAGCTACCCTTTCTCCTAACTGGAAGACTACTATTCACAGTGTTTAATGAATGGCAAATAGTTTGTTTCTTACTTTCAAGTTCTCACTCCATTTCAATTTTAAACATGCTCACTTCTGTGACAGCTTCTTTTTGACCATATATGCTATAAAAATGCAAATCTCCATACAGACACTTTAAAATGATGTTGGAATGTTGTAAAAATGTATGTCAATAAATAATGCTTGTATATATTTACAGATGTGTGTTGGCCCTGTAGAATTGTTCATATCCTAATTACCCAATTGAAATACAGTAGGTACTTACAACCTAGAAGGATATTACTTGTGACTTCTCCATACCAAGGATTACCTACCAGGTAGCAATGTTACTGTCAGGATGGTCACATATGTAGAAAATTTAAGATCTTAGTAAAGTTCGGAGCTAAAAGGTGGCCTCAAAAATACCCACTCAATAGCACTGGCCTGGAAGGAATTTGTCAGGGGTTTAACACATCAGCCATTAACACTTTTTATATTGGTATCATTTTATACACATCCATAATATTCTTTGATCAAAATCCTCTCATTCTGTCTTATTCCCTTTCCCCTCCTACCTAATCCTTCCCCAGATTTTTCTGCTACTCTCATGCCTTATTTCTCCTCCAGATTCATCCTATTTTACCAGGTTGCCTGCATGAGTATGGATGGGGATATTTGCTTGAGTGGGACAATGTACAAGTGGCTACACCCCTAAAGGAAAATAATCCCTTCTCCTTCTCTAACTTTTAACTGTGTAATTCTTCTGAATCTCCAAAGATTGAATTCCCAGTATGGTATTGCAGCACAGGTCAGGAGCGTTGGAAAGGGTATTTCTCATAGAACAGTGTCCTCAGCTGAATAGAGGAGGACACTATGGTCATAGGTATGGGGGTATGAAGGGGCTCAACTCTGTTTTATGGATTTGTACTGTAAAGACACTAAGGCAGTTCTGAGCACCCTCTGTGTCCACTGGCACCTCTATAGCCCAGGTCTTGTTGATAGCTGTTTGATCATAAATTGGAGTTGTCACCCTATGGTTCTCCTTATAGTTCCTCCAAATGTGAATGCATGTATAGGTATAGGTGTTGTCACATGGGTGAATGAGAATCTCGCTTGTTGTGGCTTTAGTGACAGCCTAACTTAGGAAAGATGTTCCACCTTCCTCAGTGACTGTGCTCATTTGAACTTTTCCTGGGAAGACTTAAATCTGAGAACCCAAATCAGAGGCAGGAATAAAACAGAGCCACAGGGAATCCAGGAAAAGGAGAGACACAGAGTAGGAAACTGGATATAAACCCCAGGTTCAGCAAGCAGGCAGTCATTTGAAATCCTTTTAAGAAATATATATCTATGCTCCCTTTTCAACGTGAGATGCATTTAGAGGTCCCTGATGACTAGAGCCCGTACTACCTACCTAACAGTTTCCACTTGCTTGCCTGGGTCTTTTTTAGTTTATCTTAGGGTTCCAAAGTTAGAGACAGTCTGCTGTGTAACTGCTCACTGAGTCCACTTAAGTCAAGTAGAAAAGAATGTATTTCCCTGAAGAACTCAGTCAATGAAAAATTCAGGGAATAGGAAAAGGCTAATAATAATGGAAAAATAACTGTTTTGCACAAAATTGGGGGGAAAATGCAGATAACTTTTCATTTCTCTGGGCTGACACCTGATTTTGTAAGGTTGTAAAATAAATTGCTTCACTTTGACTACTGTGAGTCTCCAGGACTCTTACTATGAAGCAAGGATCACCCCCGTAACTGGATGCAGATCCAGGATCAGCAAATGTGGAACCATTTCAAAATTCATTTCAAACCCTGAACTTTCAGGGCAATCTTGGGAAAGTTATATAATGCTTCTGAGAGCCTATTACTGCATTTTAAAATTTGGGTGATGATAATGGTACCCAACACTGAAAGAGTAGTGGCTTACACGAGGGTATACTTGCAGAGTGTTCATCAACTCCAAAGACTCTTTGAGAATCCACTGCTGTAGCTGCTCCCGGCATATTGTGTAACTCAGTGTCAGGACAGCTTGTTTGTACCACTGTTCACCATCCTACCTGAAGAGATCTTTAACTGTGTCATCTCTCCTGGAGGATCTCACAGATTCCCACCCCAACACTTGATTCATTATGCCATTTTTTTGTGTTCCCAGAATGCCTGGCATGTGTCTTTTTCCCGTCAGCTTTTCTCCCAATTTCCACATTATGAGTTCCTCAAGGGCACAGATTGGATTCTTTTTGTTATTATGTCTCAGGAACAGCATTTGACAATGGGAGGAAATCTGAATGCCTTTTTGTATTACCAGTAGCATGCATTCAATAGCAACGCACCATATTATTTTAGCAAATCCACTATGAATGTAAGTAAAGCAAGCATAGTCTTTGAAAGTGCAGAACAGCCTCACTCTTCCATTCCAATCATTTATCCTGACCTGGATATTTTTTATATTTTTAAATTGTTGCTTTCCCTTTAATTTTCTATGTATTTCTATATGTAGTAAATTCCTGAACTAGGTTTGTTCTTTGCATTCTTATTAAGGGGTTAAATGATTGTATATTTTGAGTACTGATTTATGGCTGTTTCCATAGATACCCGACCATAATAGCTAATTAGATGAGCATGTTTGTGAAGTCCTTTGAGTGGCATTTTGCAATAATAAATGCCCAGCTTTTATTCAATTAGTGCGTTTTTCTTATTTCTCTCAGGCAATACTCATAAATGCTACATGATGTCTTGCTTCAATAGATAAAATGTAATAGGACTCAGGTAATCTTTTGATCCCTGTGTGGAAGCCTCGTTTTGCTCATTGCTCACATTCAATGTTGTATTTTCCAATTTAATGAACTCCCTGAGCAGGAGACTCCACAACAATGCACACTTGAAAAGCACATTTTAGTTTAGAAAAAATGTTTCCTGTGTTCTAACTCATTAAAACTTCACAAAGAGCCCAGGAATATGAGGACAACCATCATCTTCATTTCACAGTCAAGCGTGGGCACCTTCCCCATGTAGAAGCATGGTATTTTTCTTTGACTTCACTGATGCCTGCCTGGTACACCCTTGGGCCCACACTCAACACTGATCAGTCTGAGATACTCACCTGAAAGCATGCCTTTTTATGAACTTTCTCCATTCATTTCTCTGTCTCTCTGTCTCTCTGTCTCTCTCTCTGTCTCTCTCTCTCTGTCTCTGACTCTCTGTCTCTGACTCTCTGTCTCTGACTCTCTCTGTCTCTCTCTCTCTGTCTCTCTCTCTCTGTCTGTCTCTCTGTCTGTCTCTCTGTCTGTCTCTCTGTCTCTCTCTCTGTCTCTCTCTCTGTCTGTCTCTCTGTCTCTCTCTCTGTCTCTCTCTCTCTCTGTCTCTCTCTCTGTCTCTCTCTCTCTCTCTGTCTCTCTCTCTGTCTCTCTCTCTGTCTCTCTCTCTCTCTCTCTCTCTCTTTCAGAGCTGATGACCGAACCCAGGGCCTTGCACTTGCTAGGCAAGCGCTCTACCACTGAGCTAAATCCCCAACCCTCATTTTAATCCATCTAATTTTGGGTACTATTTGTTTCTCTAGACTGAATTATTACTGTTAATAATTCTATGACTCATACAGAGTCCCTTTTTTAGTACATTTATTCAAAGTCCATTTACTGGACATCAGGGACCTGAAGATTTAGAGATGCAAGAATAGATGAATACAGCCTGGCAGTGGTGGCCCAGTAACAATATTTTGAAACAATTTTAGGTTTGAAAGATTTAACTCAAAAGAATATTAGGTTAAAAAAATTCTCTACCTCTTGCTTTTCATAAGTTGTAGTCTGATGAGATTTAGCCATGTGTGTGTGTGC
>CABHPQ010165334.1:29300-44689 GCA_902168405.1 Peromyscus aztecus | reverse complement strand
ACACACACACACACACACACACACACACACACACACACACACACACAGGTGTTGAGAGGCCAAAGGTCATCACTGGTGTCTTCCTCAATTTCTTCCTCCTTTTTAATTTCAAACTCTAAAAAATTATTGTGTGTGTGTGTGTGTGTTCGTGGGCTCCAGCGGGTGTGTGAAGGTCAGAGGTCCACTTGGAGGGAGCCTGCTCTAGCCTTCCCCCGTGTGGGTCCCTGTTAATTGAACTCAGGTCGTTAGGCTTGGTGGCAAGTGCCCTTGCTCACTCAGCCATGCCTCTGGCCCCACCTTCTGTTTTGAGACAGGTTCTCTCACTGAACCTGGAGCTCACTCATTGGTTAGACTGTTTGGTGAGTGACTTCCCAGTCCTGGGACCTCAGGCACGGCTGCTGCACCCACCTTTTATGGGGGTGCGGGGACCAGACTCAGGTCCTTGTGCAGCAGGTGTTTCCCTGACTGACACATTCCCAGAAATAGGATGGCGACTCTTACCAAGAATCTTAACATTTTTAGGTCACAGCATCCACGTACTGAAAGTACTTAGGCTGGATGCTTAAGTGCTTTCCAAGTGTCTCCTGGAAGTTACAGGTCATGGGTGTGCATTTCTATCGTGTTAGGATCCTTCAAAGAACTCTGTGAACAGAAACTCCTGGGGCTGCTTCAGGAGGAGGTGTCGGCTGTTTCCCCAGAGTGGCTGTCCTTTTAAGGATCAGAACAGGTCAGCTGTTGGCAATCAGGGGCAAATCGATGAGCTCTGGGGAAGCGTGATGGGTGTGAGCAGAGGAAGAGCAAGCACTGGCAGTGGCCTCGCAAGGTGGAAAGCCAGTGTGTGCTTTGAAATCCTGTGACGATGGGCCTCAAGCCTGGTAAGAAGAGCCTGATCTTGCTGTTATCAACAGAGGGTTAAGATTATAATCTTTTTATGTTTAAAATGATTAAAATTAAATTCTGACAAAATTGTTTCACTTCAGTTCTAGAACTGTTAAAGATCTCCTAAAATGAAATCTGTAAGACAGAAAGAAAATTGGCATGCTCACATCTAGTTGTCACTGAAAGGAGGAGGAGCCTGGGCAGCAGGGTGGTGTGAACGGTCCATCTGGCCACATTTCTTTCTTTCTCCTACGCGAGGAGCCACCCCCTTCCTCTCAGCGCAGGGCTGCTCCTCTGGCTGATTCCATGAGCTTATAGCAGATGCAGAGAGCTGGCTCAGGCCGGAGTCCAGCTGTGGTTCTGCAGCGGCCACTTCTCTTCTTCTGGTTCTTACTAAACCTCTCTTTGGAGCTTCAGAGCCACACAGACGGCAGTCTGTCTGGTGTCCCCAATTGGATGCACCAAAGTGCCTTAGACTAGGTCTGTTCAGAGTGAAGTCATCTTCATTCCAGAACTGTATGTCACATCAGATTCCTGTGTCACTGAGCTTCACTACCTCCTTCCCATTTCCTGTAGCTGAAAATGGGGCATTTTCCCTGCCTTCCTACTTTCAGTCAGCTGTCCTGCTCAGCATGTCATCTGCCTGGTGCTACCTGGTCCAGGCTGTCACCTCTGATTCTGTGTATTAGTACTGGAAACTAAGATGTCTATGACCAAAGCCTCTTAAACTGTAGGTCACAACCTTAGTTGTAATTGAATGTGGATGTTGTGAAAAACATTTGTCCTTATACCCACAGGTAACTGTAGTCCTTACCCCTCATCAAAGAAACTTCTCTTTGCAACAGACAGAGACCATTACAGAAAACCACACCAGTCAAAAGGCAGAGTTGTGGAGCTGAGTCCCAACTGACGTACAACACAGCCTCTGCACCTAAAGCTCAGGAATTGCAGAAGAGAGGTATGAGGATTGTAAGAACCAGAGGATCAGGTAGTTTGCTGTGAGACTGTGTCTCCTGGTAATGTCAGAAGCTACACCATGAAGTCTCACGAACATGGCTGCCTAAACATGAGCCGGACAAGGACAATAGACATGTTAAAGTGGATGGGGAAATTCATGAGTCCTCAACCTTCCACAAAGAACTACAGGCAACCAAGGAATGCTGGGAGCAGGAGAAATAGTCTTCCTCAGGGAAAGGTACTTCAATTGGTTACTCAGTACCAAATGGTCAGCCCTGAAAACATACATACAAGTAACACTGTACAGATTGAGCAGGTTATAGTTAGGAATATATGTATAAATACATATAATGTGCATATAGCAGCAACTAATGAAGAAGAGGCCGTGAGTTTAAAAGAGCAAGGAGGGGTAAATGGGAGGGTTTGGAGGGAAGAAAGGGAAGGGGAAATGATATAATTGTATTACAATATCAACTTTTTGAAAACTGGCAACAGTGAAAGGTTTCTCAACACACAGCAATCAAAATTTAGTTCGAGATAAACGCCTAATGAGTCCAAGGTGTTTCTGGCAGAGCTCACCCGTGTTGCATGGCATGATGTCCCTGCAGCCTTGCTTGGTTCTGAGCACACCACATGCATTGCATGAGCTGTCATGCACCGCAGCACCAATGGGGCAGCCTGAAATGCCTGAGCTCAGATGTAAGACGTGCAGTGTGCTTCTGTGTGTGGTTCTCTGCTCTCGTAGGACCGTGATGATGTTTATAGAAAATTGTTTAATGGTCTTTTCCTGTTGTTATTCTTCAGCTTGTAGAAAACAGTGTCTCCTCAGATTGTGTTGTGTTAGGCAAGCGCCTCTTTCTTAGTAATATATAAATTGATTTAATCATCAATAAACAGTGAATATATGCATGCCAAAGTATTTCTTTACGATTTAATAATGGAAGCTTGATTGGTATGCCTGTTTTGTCTACCTATACCTGGGGTCCCATGAAAATTTCTTAAGAAAAAATAATCGTGAGTAGAAAACGTTTCAAAGCCGTGGTGTAGGCCACGACTCCCTTAGAGCCCCAGCACCTGCTTCCTGCTGTGGCAGACCCTAGCTGGGTCTCTGAGTCTTCACTGAATTGTGGCAGTACCCTGTGGCTGCATCTCCCTGCTCTGCACTTGAGTGTGTATTCCTTGTCCTGCGGAGCTCCGGCACGAGCAGCCTGCCCTCCAGCTTTAGCAGATGTTGCCTTTTCCAGGAAGCTTCCCCAGTCCCTCTACACTAGGCTGGTGTTCCGCTTCTGCATGTCTGTAAGCTTGTTTTACTCATGGCAGGGTTTAGCATGCTGTGATTTGCCCATTTATCTGTCTTTCATCCCAGATTATCAGATCTCTTGGGGGCAGTAGTGAACAGTCTTGTTGTCAGAGTGTAGCTCTGGCATGTAAGTAGACTTTTATAGTCTTTCCCTCTTTGTTTCTGGTTTATCTCACTTAGCATGTTTTCAAGGCTCACTTGTGGTGAAGCACATGTTAGCATTTCTTTTACTTTTAAGGCTGCATAGTATTTTATTATATGTATACCACATTTTATGTATCTAATTCATGCTTATTTGGGCTACTTGGCAATTGTGAACAATGTGGGGAATATCATTTCAAGTTACTACTTTCAGTTCTCCTCCCCCCCCCCCCCCCCCCCGAGGACAGAACCCAGGGCCTTGTGCTCGCTAGGCAAGCGCTCTACCACTGAGCTAAATCTCCAAACCCTGCTTTCAGTCCTTTTGGGCATATGCTAAGTAGTGGAATTGGTAATATATAGTAATATAAGGTAAAACAGAAATTCTGATCTTAACTTGGGGGAACTGCCAATGCTCTGCTGTAACAGCTGTACAGCTTTATGCTCCGATCATAGTTGGACCAGATTTTCAGTTTGTTTGTTTTGTGTGGTGTGGGGGGAGAAAACAAATGTTTGATGGATGATGTGCATATGTATGTATGTATGTATGTATGTATGTATGTATGTCTAGAGCAGGCGTGGGTGTGCCAGAGCATGTGTGGGGGTGTCAAATGACAGCTTTTGGGAGTTCTCTTTTGGTAGTTTGTGGGGTCTGGGGAACCAGAGTCAGGTGATGAAGTGTAGACAGATTTTTCTGTCCTGCCAGTCAGTTCCCAAATAACCACACAGAGACTTATTATTAACCATAAGTGCTCGGCCAATAGCTCAGACTTGTTACTAGCTAACTCTTGCATTTTAAATTAACCTATATATTTTACCTATGCTCTGCCACATGGCTCGGTACCTTTTCTCAGTACAGAGAGTTCATCTCCTTCCTCCGCATTGCTTCTCAACTTTTTTGTGCTCTTTTCGTCTCCCCATCCCGCCTAACCTCTGCCTGTCCAGCTGTTGGCCAGTCAGCTTTGTTATTAAACCAGTCACAGTGACATATTCACACAGTGTAAAGAACATTCCACAGTGAGGCCCTCGTGTACTGTCTCACTAACCATTTCAGTGTCTTGACACCCTCATCAACCTGGGGTTCTCCGGCTCCCTGCTGCCTGCCGTGCTCCTGTGTGAGCCATCCTGCCAGTCACCTCCTTCAGGTGTTTGGTTTATAAACACTTCCTGCTCTGCTGCTCTCCTTGCATTCTCTTGATACTTTAATGTAAAGCAGAGAGTTTTTAATCAAATTAGTTATTTTTTTACAAGTATCTCTGTGTGGCATGCATTTGTGTGTGTATGTGTGCCTGTTCACATGTGTGGGCATATATATGTACACATGTACATAAGTGGGTGTGAAAGCCTGAGGCTGATGGTAAATCTCTCTATATATTGCTCTTCACCTTACCCACGGAGATGAGATCTCTTGCTCCCAGAGTTCCTTTTGGCTAGTCTAGCCACCAGACTTGCTCCAGGGATCCTTTGTCTTCGCTTTCCTAACACTGGAATTAAAAGGCAGACTGCCATGCCCATCTAGCATTTGTGTGAGTGCTGGGGATCTGAACTCTGGTCCTCTGGACCTCACGTCTCACAAATAACCCCCGGCCATGTTTTCTACTGTTTCCTTGTTTTATTTCTTTTATTTAGACATTAATTAATATTGCATGTGTTATAAAGTAGAGCCCCACTTTACTCTGCATTTGTCTGTGTGTGGCATGCAGTCATGTGTGTTTCCTACTGTGTGTTGATAAGGCTGTTCATGTTCCATTAAATGGTCTTGGCATCCACGTTGAAAATACCTTTCCTGCATGCATGATCCTGGACTTCTAGACTCTACCCATTGGTCTCTACGGTTGCTTCTAGGTCAATTACCAAAATTTTGATGACTCCACATTTGTAATTAATTTTAATACCAGGAATGTGAGTCATCCAACTTTGTTCTTCTCCTTCCAGTCTGAGACAAGTTTGGTTTTATTTCTGTTCCGAAATGCCAGAGACTTAACCAGCAGTGTCACGTGTGTAGGGATGATGTTCTGCGGCAGAGCCACGCCCAGCTCAGATGTGTGTTGCGGTTCTACTTGGAACCTCTGTTGCTGTTCAGCTGCTTTTTGTTTTTGAAACAGGCTCTTGCTGTGTAACTCAGACTAACCTCGAACTCATTGTGTAGCTTAGGCTGGTCTTATATATATATATAAAAAATTACTAATTCTTTGAAAATTTCATGCGTGTATACAGTGTATTTTGATCATATTCCCCCCTCCTTCCCTAACTTCTTCAAGATTACCTCCCATCTCTCAACCCCTCCAAACCTGTGTTTAGGTTGGTGTCATGCACCATCCTCCTGCCTCAGCCTTCTGAATGTTGGTGTCAGGGCATACCACACTGCATCTGGCTCACTGGTAAGTTAGTTTGGTGCCGCTCCCAGCATGTTTCTTCCGTGCCTTTGCCTGGAGTCCCTGCAACGGCTGCTCCCTAGCCAGCTTCCTTCCACTTCATCCTGTGCTGACCTCTCTTCAGCCATTTTGTGTGTGTATGTGTGTGTGTGTGTCTAACCCTCTTATCCCCCCACAACGATTCCTCTTTATTTGTCTGTTAGATCTCAGAGAGCATTTGAAACCTTATCTCTTGGATGACCAAGAGCAGAGAGCCCTGACCATCCATCGCCCCAATGTCTCAAGTCTAGTTAAGAGCCATTCAGTCTTTTAAGAGCCACCGTCTTTGTCCCTTTATTATCTGGGGCGGTGGGGACACGGCAGGAGACAGCTGAGCAGTCGGAGCAGGGGCATTGACAGAGAGACCATGGTTCTGTGAACATAGCAATCCAGCTGACCTTGGAACAGCATGCCCAGACACAGTGAGGTCTGCCGATGACTTTGACCCTCCCCAGACTCTTCTCTTCTTATGGCACAGCGGGTCAAAACCTGAGCCTCAGCATGCTGGGCAAGTTGTCTGAACTACGTCTCCTGCTCTGACTTTCCGAAAACTCAGCCACTGCTGTCCTGCCATTGACTAGGAGACTGGATGACAACAGATTTTGTTAGTCATGTGTAATCTATGTGATGATGAATGCGCGGGAACGGAGAGACCACCTTTCACCAAGACACACAGTTTACTGGGAAACACACAGAGACAGCAGTGGTGCACCAGGTGCACCAGGACGTAGCCGCCACGGCAGCAGCAGTGACCGGAGAAGGACAGCGTTTGTGTAGAAAGTGCTGCCTTTAATTCTGTTCATTTAGTACTGGGGCTGTACCCTTAGCAAGGTTTCTGAGGCCGCAGGCAACATCCATGTATGTTCCAAGGGTCTTCAGAGCTGTTGATACATTTAAACTTTTGATATAGAGTTGAACATATTTTGTGGTAGCAAATGATCAAACAGACCCTTTTATGCACATGATTTTTAATGCATTCATGTCATGCCTAATTTTTCTCTGATATAAAAAAATTCTGCCTACTGGATTTATCTGTAAGTTTTTTCAAATTGTCAAAAGAAAATTTAAAGCTGCATGTAAGTGGGTTTCTGCAGTTCCAGCTCCCATTGCTTAAAGGTCACCATAGCATACGAGAGGCCGATTGCCCCAGTGTGCCAACTGGCGGTCAGACAGTCCAGCTGCCATTTGATTTTCAGATCAGAAACCTCGCCTTGTGTGACCTCTGAGTTCACTCTAAACCCTGGAAGTCTGTTTACTTTTTGCTCTGAAGAAGGAGGGGTTTATTTGATGACTAGAACTTAGGTAAAAGAAGAAAAGCAGACTTGAGGGTTAGAGCTAGAAAGTGCATATGGTAGTCAATAATGTGTGTCTATAGTAGCCGCAGTATAGTTTATATACTAGTCTATAAAAGTGACAGTGACCAGACATTGACTTAGTGATGCTGGGTCAGTTGATTATTGACACTGGAAAAAAAAATGAATCTTTTCTTCACACTGTGCAGCGTCCAGGTCCCAGTGATTGGCAGGTTAAATGAAAGGGTGGAACAACAGAACTTCTAGAAGAAAACATGGGGAGGACCTGCATGGCCATGGATGGGATGGGTGTCTTTTTAAAGGCACTAACTGGGGAGAAAAGATTGATAAATTGGACTTCAGTAAAATTAAGAACTACTACTTATCGAAATATTACCAATAGAGAGGGAGGGACTTAAAAAAAATGCTGGGCTTGGTGACGCACACCTTTAATCCCAACAGTGTGTAGGCAGAGGCAGGCAGATCTCTGAGTTCAAGGCTAGTCTGGTCTACAGAGTGAGTTCCCAGGACAGACAGGGCTACACAGAGAAACCCTGGCTCGAAAACAGAAACAATTGCAGCTGGGATGTAAAATAAATAAATTTATTTTTTTAAAAAAAAAAAGAGAGAGAGATGCTTTATTGCTGACAGGATTGTTCTGCAAATGAACAAAACGGGGAAATATAAATGACCCAGTAGAAGCCAGCACCTTACAAAGGGGGATGTCTGGCGCACTGGTACAGTATGAAGATGCTCCATGCCGCCTGGCGTTGCCGAGTAGAACCACAGTGAGCCAAGAGACATGAAGACACGCACCAGTGCCGCTAGAGGAATACAAACGTGAGGATCAGTCTTTGGATTCTCGGAATCCATGCAAATGCCAGGTAGATGTGATGGCTAGCCTGTAATTCTGTTGCTCAGATGGCAGAGACCGGGGCTCCTCAGAGCAAGCTGGCTACCCAGACTAACCAATCAGTGAGCTCCAGGTTTGGTTGAAAGACTTTCCTAGTCATCATCAGACTTCCCTCTGCACAAACACACATTCACACACACATATGTGTATTCACACTACACACAGTGACAGGTAGGGAAAACACTGAACTGCCATTTCAAACCATGGAAAACAAGTGATGGTTAGCATGTGGAAAAGTGTGACCTTGCTTTGCCAGTGGGATGCAATGGCTCAGCCTCTGGAAAAGTTTGGCAGTTCTATGAAAACATCGAACAGTATTGCCGTCTGATCCTGAAGTTCCCGTTCTAGGTCTGTTCTCTATAGAATTGGAAATGGAGCTGAGCATGGTGGTACACCTGTAATCCTAGTGCTAGGAAGGCTAAGGCAGAAGGAGGGTGAATTTGAGGCCAGCTTGGGCTGTGGAATGAGGTCTTTTCTTAGTATCACATGTGCACTTACTACTCACAACAGCCAAAAGATAGCATGAGCGCAAATGTTCATCAGTGGTTAGTAAACACGTAGCTTGTGTAGATGTATAGTGAAATAATACACACACACACACACACACACACTGAGATGCTGATACACACTACTGTGTGCCTTTACCTTGAAACTTTTATACTAAGTGAAAGAGGTCAGACCCAAATGATTGCACATGGTGTGCTACAGTTTTATAGGAAATACCAGAAAGATACATTGGTGGGTTGGAATGTACTTTTGCTGACGGGTAGCTGGGCAGTGGGGTGGAGAGAAACCGAGCTGCTTGAGGGGCAGCACTGAGTTTGGGTGATGGAAAGACTTGGGGGGTGTAAATATGTTGCTTGCAAATGGAGTTGTTTGCTTTAAAATGGTTCATTTCAAGTTTCCTAAATTTTGTCTCCGTAAATAAATCTTAAAACTGTGAGGTGCCACTAATACAGTGAAATTGAGAAGACTGTTGTTCTGAACGTAGGCAAGGGTGTGGGGCAGCTGGAACCCTCAACCCTGTGGTACTTTGTACATGGCCCTCCAACTCAGCACCTGCTTCCTTGCCTGGACGCTGGGAAGAATCACATATGTATTTGAGCACTGAAAGATGGGGGCAAAGGGGTTCTTAGCTTCTTTTCACAGTAGCTTACAGCAACCCAAACCTGTCAGAGTAGGGTGAGTAAATTGTTATAGTCATAGATGGAATGCTACACAACAGTAAAATGAGCTGCCGCAGTAAGGTAAATGTCACAGAATTAGGATTGGAATGAAGCCAAACCTCAGGACGAATGTACTCGTATGTACTCGTATGAGAGTTAAGCAGCAGAACTAATCCGTGGAGGCGATTACTGATGAAGGAGCAGAGGGCAGATTGGTGGTGTCACACAGGTGGACAACAAAAGTACAGATTGAACTGGGCACTGTGGATTCATAGAGCTCACTGGGTTATGTTTACTTTTAAAAAGAAACCAAACAGTAGTCCCCAGAGCAGATGTCTGTAAGCAGAAGGGATGGTTTGAGACCCGGGAAGTTGTCGGAGGCCTAGAGTGATAATGACATGCTGCAGGTTCGGATCTGCTGTGAGCTGGCGTCTTGAGGGAGGGATGTAGATGTAACCAACTGTCGTATAAATAAGAAACACAGAACCAATGCAAAGAAGAAAGCCAAGAGGTCAGAGCTAAGAGCCAAAACCTTACCCTTCCTCCTGCAGTGGTCCTACCTCTCCGAAGGAGCCTGTACTTCCTGTGTTAAAGTCTTTATATAGTCTCTGTTCTGCCTTCTCATTGGTTGTAAACCCAACCACAGGACTGCCTCATTACGGCCTATCTGTATAGACCTCCAGGTGTTCTGTGGTTGGTAATGAGATTAAAGGCATGTGTATCCAATGCTGGCTGTATCCCTGAACACACAGAGACTTACCTAGCTCTGTCTACCAAGTGCTGTGATCACAAGCGTACACCACCACTGCCCTGCTTTCCTATGGCTTGCTAATAGCTCTGACCCCCAGGCAACTTTATTTATTAACATACAAATCACATTTTGGTACAAGGAAAATATCACCATAGAGGGAAGTGGCAGTGACGGCAGATTTTTAGGGAAGATCTTGGGAAACACACCTGGGTAGACTGAGGCTGAGCACACGTGAGAAGACTGCTTCTGTGGGACCTGAGTGGGTGACGCTTGCACACGGAAGCTGTTCAGGGAGGAATGGGATGCTGTGGTGCTGGGCATGGGAAGCAAGGAGTTGGCAGTGGTGACTGGGATCCTGCGCTGGATGGCTGGAAAGGGTGGTCCCAGTCTAGAGGAGGAGCCAAAGGTGAGAACAGTTTAAAGTGCCTTCACTAAGAGCCTGGGTCTCAAGTGGACACAGCTGTGGGACTCTTCTGTGCGTAGCGAGGACTAGTCACAGATGTCTGGAGTTACCTGGGTACAAATGGGTTGATGTGGATGAGCACCCAAAGTGAAAGAGGGTAACAGAATTCGGCAGGCAGCCATAGAGAAGGAAGTATGTTGAAGGGAGGTCACAGCCATGGCATAGTGTCACCAAAGCCACAGGCAGGTAAAGCAAGTGGAGGATTCAGACACACAGTGAGAAGAGCTGGGAAGGAAAGAGGGAGGTTGAACATGTGGGGAGCAGGGCTGACGGGGGGGGGGGCTGCAGACGGGGGGTGGAAGACTGAGCAGGGCAGCGTCCCGCCTGGGCTGGGCTGTCCACGAGCCCAGCTGCCCTCGGAGCACAAGCTCTCCCGTGCTCTGTCTTGGACTGTGGGCGCATGTGGAAGGTGGAGCCTGGAATTCCAGATATTAGGTCTTATTGTGGGTTCCAGGCGTGATCCCGTCTAGTTTCTCAGTGGCTGTGGGTGTTTGGGGTCCTGACGGTCGTTCTCTAGCAGCGTGGCTTTGGGAAAGCCGTGGCAGTTTCTTTGTCGTTAAAGATGATGATAATAGGCCTCACTCAGCTTGTGTTCTGGAGGTGAAGCTAGTGCAGGCAGGGACTTGAGACACAGCTGAGAGCGTGAGCAAAGGTCCCGAAGGAGCCGCGGAGGCTGAGGGTGGGTGCACACAGGCTGGAGTCCCAGGTCGGGGCAGGAGGAAGGGGGTTGACTGGATTTGTTCAGGGTATGGGAGGGATTAGGGAAAAGGAAGTCTAGGCTGGGGAAAACTGTAAATGAAGTCTCAGATCATAAAACCATATTATTTCTGTGTGATTTGCTTAATGAGCCAGACTGTTCCTGCCGGAGACTAGTTAGTGGTGGGAAGGATAGAATGGGGTAGGTAACTAAAAAAAGATGTTTAAATAGTAAATAAATAGGAGTTGGGATATCAGCCTCGGTTGAGGTCTTCAGGTTTTTTTACGTTTGTTTGTTTGTTTGTTTGTTTGTTTATTTATTTATTTATTTATTTATTTATTTATTTAGAGAAGCTCACATGGTGTGTGTATATGGAGGTCAGAAGGCAACTTGTGGGAGTTGGTTTTCTCCTTCTGCCATGTGGGTCCCAGGGATAGAACTCCGGTCTTGAGGCTTGGCAGCAAGCACCCTTACCTGCTGAGCCAGCCCAGCCTTTAGTTGTGATGTTTATCCTGGCCCTGTGACCTCAGCAAGTTGATCAGTCTCTTAGGACCCCACATTTCCTCGTCTGCATAATGGATGGACCAGTCCTGCAGGGTGTCCTGTCTCTAAAGTCCTGTGCTTACCCAGAATGACTGCTCTGGCCCCTCCCCATGCCTGGACCTGTGGGGTTTTGGTGCCGTGAGGGAGCTGCCCAGCCTGTGGGGGCCACTGTATGGTTCTGGCCCCGGAGCCCTGTGCTATACGCAGAGCTTAGTTGCAGGCACTCAGTTCCAAGCCGTGGCACAGCGGTCACCAGGAAAACAGTCTGAAAGGAGCCCTCAGGGACCACACTGTTAAGTCAGCCAGAGTTGACTTTACAGCCATTCACTTGAACAGGCTTAGGTTACATGGGTACGAGAAGCGGGCCCTGAGGACTAAGTAGGACCAAACACAGTAGTCGTTAGTCTTTCAGCACCATTTCCTGGGTACATGTGTGACACTGAATAAACATTCTTAAAAGATGTGTGGAGTGCGAGAGACAGAGCCTTAAGCACATTTCCTGGGCGGCTGCCTCATTCTGCCGAGGCTGAAAGAAGGAAGTGCCACTTTGAGCACCAAGTGAACGGCCAGCAGTCTCTGTCCGTTCCTGCAAAGAGCTGAGCGATTGCTCTTGGCCTCCTGATTCCTCTGCTTCCAGGCTTAGGTGGAAATAACCAGGGTTCTGAATACAGGAGTGAAATGGCGTTTCACATCTGGGCTGAGAAATCCCCGATGCCTGTGTGACCTTACTGCAGTTGCTCTTTGTAGAGGGAGTGTTCTCTGGTCGGTCCTTCCTTCTGTCCATCTGTCTAGGGAGCCAACCTCCCTCCCGGCCTGCTGTGCTGCATGGCTGGCCCAGGGGGAGCCTGGAGTTCCCTCGACCTTTCCCATTGCTAAGCAGGGGCCTTGGGAGTGGTGCAGCCCTTTCCTCTGAAAACGCCGTGTCTTCTGTGTTTGTCCCTGGCAGGTGCTTTATCCTAAAAAAAAGATACTACTAGAATTTTATACTGGAAAGAGTTTTGGACAACTCAGAAAATTGAAACACCTTGAAATGGAAGGATGAGTACAGGTGGAATTATCTTATCGGTATTTTGTGTTGGCAGAAGTTCTAAGGGTTCGTTTTCAGAAAGTGAGGTTTCTGAGAAGAGGGACAGTTTGCCCTTTTCTTGCCGTTAAAGGAAAACCGTTTCTTTTGGAGCATAGATCCAGGAGGAGGAAGGCAGGCCCTGAGGAATGTTAGCTATTCCTGGTTAGCAGAGAGCCTGGGGGATATGGAGCGCCTCTCTTTTTGTTCATGTGTGATTCTGAGCAGTGAATTGAATGTAGGTAAATAGAATATATGCGAGCAGTTCAAGAGACCCCAATCTGTCCATCTCCCTCGCTGGTCATTCCCCTAAGGGCCATTACAAAGGTCACCCGAGCCATTCTTGCCATAGATTTTTTTTTTTTTTTTTTTTTTAAAAAAAAAAAAAAACTATAAAGGGACACAAAGTCTTTTGTTGCGTAAGTTTTTTTTTTTTTTTTTTTTTTAGATTAAAAAAAGAACCATGTCATGGCAGAAACTGTGTTGCAAAGGTTGTGAATGAAGGTTGAGAGTGAGCTGGTTGAATCTGGCCTCCTTTTAGAGCAGTGATTGATTAGCGCTGCCTGTGTTGCCGTTCTTGCAGAGCTGACCTGTCCTGGACACAGCATAACTAACGAAGCTGCTGCAGGATGAGAAGATGGCAGCGCGGCTGCTCGCACCACCAGGCCCCGACAGTTTCAAACCTTTCACCCCCGAGTCGCTGGCAAACATCGAGAGGCGCATTGCCGAAAGCAAGCTCAAGAAACCAGCGAAGGCGGATGGCAGCCACCGGGAGGATGACGAGGACAGCAAGCCCAAGCCCAACAGTGACCTGGAAGCAGGGAAGAGTTTGCCTTTCATCTATGGGGACATCCCCCAAGGCCTGGTTGCAGTTCCCCTGGAGGACTTTGACCCATACTATTTGACGCAGAAAGTGAGTTGGAGGAGGCCCAGCTGCAGAGGCCCCTTCCCTTCAGGCGTGGGAGAGGGGAAGAGGAACCCTGTCTTGGCCGGAGTGGGGAGATGTGGCTAGCCTTTGCTTCTGCCTGGGATGGGTTTTCCCGTTCTGTTGCCGCTGAGGGCCACTTCTGGGTCTTCCCGGGGGCTGACTCTGTTAATAAGACTTCTAGTTTTGCTTCCAGGCCAGAGTAGGAAAAATAAAAACATGCAAGGGATGGGGATGTATGTAACTCCCTGACAGAGCACTTTCTAGCATGTGTGGAGCCCCAGGGTACTGGGGTCCTGAAGGGAAGAAAGAAAGGAGACAGGGAGGAAGTGTGGGCGTAGATGAAGCATCTACTACAACTGTGTGGAGTCCCCCGACCCCCACATTTGAAACTCTGTCCTCGTAGAGATGGATGGTATTTGTCGTGCAGCGGTGGCAGGCTGTCCATGTACTGGGGACCACGTGTGCCCTCTGTGCAGCCCTCTGTTGTGACACTGGAGCATGGCTTTGTGGGGCAGAAACAGGGAAGCACCATTTGGTCTTGTCATGCCCTAGTCAGGATGAGTCTTTATCAAAGCCAATTCAGAGAACACAGGCAAAGGCCAGTCTCCATACGGCTAAGGGTCCAAACTTCCTGAACAATGTTTGACCAAATCTTAGACTTTTGTCATGGTTATTGCATGAAACAAGACAAGAGGAGAAGCCAAGCCTCCTGGTTTGATTGATTCACTGGCCAGGTAATTTGCTGCTGGATCCTGAAGGCTGACATCACATTGTAGGAGACCCACCTAATTCAACGTATGTCATTTCAATAACTGTCAGTGGGTTTCCAGATAAGGGGTAGGGTGATGGTTTTTGTGTAGTGCCATAGATGTGAATGGAAAACTCGGGTAAGCTATCTTTGTTAACACTGCTTCTGACTACTGTTAGAAAATTTTAGAAGAAATTTTAACTTCTTTGTCTTGTTAATGGGACAGAATTAAGAGATTTATCCTGTCTAGGATTAGTGAGAAGGCTCAGCAGGTAAAAGCACCTGCCACCAAGATCCCACATGGTGGGAGGAGAGAATGGACTCCTTGTGAGTTGTTCTCTGGTCACCAGAGTGCCCTGGTGTGCATACCCTTTCAACAGTACACACACAAATACACATGTGCACACACAGCGTGTGAATACATAGATGAGTTTTAAAAGGCACCCTTAACTCAGGATGGACGACACAAGCGGTCAGGATGTTCTCTGTGATGCACAGCTCTTTACCCACCAGCTTCGCAACAGCTGCAGAGGGAAGGAGGTGGAGCCAGTGGCCCCAAGTCTCCTATGAGGCCCTAAATTCAGATGCTTCACACCCATGTGCAAAGCCTGAAGCGTGTTCCTGGAGAGATGGAAGCAGGTAGACGACCCCCCCCCCTCCTCAGAGCTCACTAGGCTGCCTACCCAAGCTGATGATCCTCAGGTTCAGTAAGAGATTTTTGTCTAAAAAGTAAAGCAGAGGGCAGTTAAGAAAGACACTTGACATTGACCTCTGGCCACCAAAGGCATGCATACATACAGTCACAGTCCATAAAACAAGTACATATACGTGCACTACACACACAGTAGAGGAAAGTCCAACTTCAGCCTTCGGCCTGTCATAAGGGCAAATATTTCCTGAGAAGAATAACTTTAATTTTATTTTTGGTGGTCTTTATTTTTCTTTAAATGTTACCGTTAAGAAAAGTCTCTAAAACATATATATAGCCATTATAGCCATATGGCTAATGGCTACTATAAAAGCAAACAAATTATGTCAAGAAAGCATTGCTAGCCATTCAGATATCTTCGTTGTACATTAATCTTTATCTATCTATCTATCTATCTATCTATCTATCTATCTATCTATCTATCTATC
>CABHPQ010165334.1:6855-24616 GCA_902168405.1 Peromyscus aztecus | reverse complement strand
AAAAAAGAATTGCAGCGGAGCCTTGACCCCTCCTTCCCTGCAGCCTCGGCGTTCTCATGACAGTCTGAAGCTCAAACAAGGCTGGGTGGTGATTTTTAGGATCTTAGCTCGCTGGACCTCCCAGCTGCGTCAGTGATGAGCTACCGCTCTTTACTTCTTTCCCCTGAGTTCTCGTGCATCTCGGGGTTCTTTCCACCTCTTTCTCTTTTCCTCCCACCTTTCCCTTCCGTCCTGCTCTTCTCCAGGGCCCTGGCCTTGGGCTGTGTTTTCACTTGGCACTCAGGCTGGGTGACCTCAGCCTGTCTCCTTACCAGGCCTCTGATTTTGCACCTTCAGCCTGGGTTACTTCCTTACTACTCAGCCCCATCCCAGCCAGCCCTGTGGATTCCTCAGAAGTGACCCAGCATGTTCAAAATGGGGCCGTTTCCCCCTCAAGCCTCTTTGATAGCGCCACCAATATTCCAGACACCCAAGTTCCTGTAACATCTGAGGATTACCAGTATTAAAGGAATGTTGGAATTATGATGCATTTTTTACTTTTTAATTGTTTTTATGTGAATGAATATTTTCCCGCATGTATGTCTGTGCACCATGTGTGTGTCTGATGCTTGCAGAGGCCAGAAGAGGACATCAGATCTCCTATAACTGGAGTTTCAGACAGTTGCGAGTGCCATGTGGGTGCTGGGAACTGAACCCAGGCCCTCCAGAAGAGTAGCAAGTACCCTGAATCATCAAGCCATCTCCTCAGCCCCTGGTGCATGTTTTTAAAGTTTAGGAAAGAAAATCTAGCTTAAAAACATTAACCTTCATATTCAAGTAATTTACTTGCTCATTCAGCTAGTATGTGGAAGAGCCAGGTTTCCATTCTAGAGTCCAGAACTTAGTGTGCACAGTAGAAAGCATGGTCTCTGCCCCTCTCAGGTATCTGCTACAGAAGGATGTTTTGTTTGGAGTTTCTGCTGTCATCTGCAGACATTTCCTGTCATTTTGCCTTAGAAATTTAATGTATTAGCTTTTTTTGGTCATTCTTTCATGCTGTATCTTCACCGTGATATCTGAGGCATTGAAAAAGGTGAAAAGACTTTTCAGAAGGTAAAATTAATGAATTTTTAGAGGTGGGTGAGCCAAGCGTCAGAAAGGTACTAAAATCATCGAGCATCTAACAAAAGGCTGGATATAGATAGCTATAAGTTATTTGATTTCCATTGTATAATTCCTTCATGTCTGAGAGATTCAGTCTTACATCCAGTAAGCAGGTATATATAACCTGTCAACCCTATGCCGGATGGACCCCATAGTATGTCCTCTGCTTGCTGAGCTGAGAATCATGGTGATGGAAGATAGGCTGCACCCTCGTGGAGTGCCGTGTCCAATGATGCTGACGAGTAAATTCTAACGGCGGTTTTCCAAGCTCCCTGCTCTGGTGGAAGCGAAGGGCATGTTGTGAGGATGGCTGGAGCAGAATAATTCTGTTTTGAGAGGTTGAATGGGGCTCCGTTCAGAGAGAGGAAGTGGTATGTGAGCTGGATCTCTTAAGTATCATAAAATGGTTTTTAATCAGTCACCTGTAAGAGAAGATTGGGGCCCCAATCAAATGTTTTCCTTTATAAGAGTTGCCATGGTCATGGTGTGTCTTCACAGCAATAGAAACCCTAACTGAGACAGATGGTATAGACCTATTATCCAAACTATTCGTGAGACTGAGGGAAGAGAAATGAAAAGTTCAGAGCCTGTGTAGACTATAGAGTACAAGGGTAGCCTAGGCAACCTGAAAAACCTTGTGTCAAAAACAACAAACAAACAAACAAACAAATAAGTAAACAGGGCTTGAGTGTAACTCAGTAATAAAGCACTTACTCGGTTAGCATGTGTGAGGCTCTTTGCTCAGACCTTAGCACAGGAAAGAAATAAAAGAAAAAAAAAGAGAAGAGGTGGGAGCAGTTAGATATGAGGAGCTGTATACTGAGGCTGAGAGACACAATCAAAAGGCTGAGTTGTTTAAAGTAGTGGATTTAGCTGTGACTGGAGCATAGACCGTGTTCTCAGGAGGTCTTGTCTTCTCCCCTTTCCAATTCCCCTAGGTCTGAAATACCCTTGGACACCATTTGAGCCAGTGCAGCCTTTTGGGGGCCCCCGGGAGCCTCTGTACCCCAGGTCTAGCTTGTGCACGGTGTTCTAGTGACCTGAGCCCACGTGTAGATTCTTGGTACCATGGATGGTACCCTTAGAGCTGCAAACAGCTACCCCTGTGTTGGAGCCACAAACTCAGCAGCAGCAGCAGCAGCAGCAGCAGGGCCCCACCGTGAGTGCTGCCTCTGTGCTGGCAGTGTTGTCAGGGACTTTCAGTCCTCTTGTTTAATCTTCACGGCGTGGTAAAGTGAGCGCTGTCAGCTGCCACTCCCATTTCATTAGTAAGGAAAAAGCCTTCACAACCTGAAGTCAGTGTCCGGGATTCTGACAGCAGACAAGCAACAGGGCCAGCCTGGAACCCTGGTCTGTGTAGCCACAAACTCAGCCAGTCTCCTCCGCGACTTCTGCAAGAGGAAGATGAGAACCATTCCAGATTGTGATTATTCTTTACAGAACGTGCCTCAGTTTGCTGTGTTCTTGAACATCTGCAATCTGTATACGTTAAGAGGAGAAATTCCCATTGAAGGAAGTCGGGAAGAGTGTCCGTGGAGGAGGGTCAGGCTTGCCTCGCCCTGGGGAGCAGTGTCATGCTGACTCAGCCATGGCGCAGGCACACGGTGCTGCTCTTCTGTCAGGTGGCTTCCTGTGACCAGGGTGTGGGTAGGACATACGTGGCATTCACATTGAGTTCCTCCAGCCAACCCGAGAGAACCATAAGCACCTGTGCTTGTGAGTGTTAAAGGGATTAATTAGACAGGGTTCCTTCACTAGTGTAAGGGGTAGACCAGATAGATGACCTGACATGTCAAGAAGGGCCCTGCCTGGAGCCAGCGAGTCTGGGTCCAGGGAACTCTCATGCTATTCCTGCCCCCACTCTGTGGCCGCAGCTTAGGCAGGTCCTCGGGATTGCTGTCATCAGGCTTGTTGTGTTTTTGAGACAGCGTCTCTCTATGATCCCTGGCTGGTCTGGGTGTGCGATATAGACCAGGCTGGCCTTGAACTCAGAGATCCACTGTATAGCACGTAAATTATAAGTGTCGGCCTCAGAACTGGACCATCACATTGCAGTCCTGTGTTTCACAACTTGTCGTTGTTGTGTCTTGAGCAAGTTACTGTGCCTCTGTCAGTCTATCTTCTACAGACTGGTACCTGCCTCAGAGTGGCTGCCATGAGACAGTTTAGAAAGCATGGTAGGATGCCTGCCACATAGTAAGTGATTAATAAACATCAGTGTGCTTATTTCTTCAAGCAGACTCAGAGGTAAAATTATCAGCAACTTGTGTATGGGTGTTAGGTGTACATGTATGTCTATGCACCACAAGTATGCAGTTCCCTTGGAGGGACTGGAGTTAACAGTTTGTGAGCCACTGTGTGGGTGCTGGAAATCAAACCTGGGTCATCTGGAAGAACAGCAGTGCTCTTAAGAGCTGGGCCGTCTCTCCAGCCCCACTACAAGGATTTTGTTTTTGTTTTTTTAAATGCAGGCTTTAGAGGTCTCCCTTGCTCAGCCCCCAGTGTAGTGGGACACAGACTGAGGATGCCAGAGCTCGAGCTGTTCACACAGCAAGCAGGAGAGTTTTGCCTGAGTCCTCTTGTCCTGCTTTGGCTGGGTCAGTACCCAGGAATTCTGGAGATACAGTCCTGCTTGGTTGTGTTGGTGCCTCTCTGGAACATAAAGCTGTGTAGTAATTTCACCTGAGCCAGCAGGTGTGTCCCCAGAAGCCCTGCTGTCTCCGATGGCGTTAGGGCATCAGGCTAGCAAGTCTGACTTGACAGCTCACTGACTCTTTAACAGCTTCACAGCCTGTTAGATTCTGCCTTATGTTTTCTTTTTCCCAAATGAGGGTGGTGGTGGTTGTTGTTGTTGTTGTTGGTGGTGGTGGTGGTGGTGGTGGTGGTGGTGGTGGTGGTGGTGGTTTCAGTTAGAGTCTTTTTAGGAGCCCAGGCTGATCTCACACTCAAAGCTCTCCTGCTTTAGCCTCTCAACCACTCAGCAAACACCGTGAACTCTTTGAAAGGTATCTGTCGCCTGCTCTGTTGCTGAATTGACTGTATGCAGAGTTACTCAGAAAAGAGTGCCAACCTCCTAATAATTAGTGAAATCTGGTCTAGAAGAGGTAAGTAGGTATATTGGTTCCTTTGTATTGCTGTGACCCAGCACCCAATGAAAAGTAAGGGAGGAAGGGTCTACCCTGCCTCACAGTTCTGGAAGAGCTCAGTCTGCCCTGGACAGCTGGTCACTTTGCATCTCTAAGCAGGAAGCACAGACAGATGAAAGCTGTGCTCAGCTCACCACCTCCTTTTTATCCAGTCCAGAGCCCCAGACTAAGGAGTGAGTCCCCCATATTCGTGGTGGGTCTTCCCTCAGGGAAACCTGGGTGCAAACATCCTTATAAACATACCCAACCATGTGTTTCTGTGATGACTCTAAGTCCAGTCAAATTGACAGTGAAAATGAACCATCACGACTTCATCCACTGTCAATTTAATGCCTAGACGTAAGTTTAATCAAAATAATAATATTCTGCCTCTCTCCAAGGTCTCATTTTTATCTCATAATGTACAATGTATTTATTCCCTGTCTATATGTCTCCATAGTCTTTAGCAGTTCCAAGACTGTTCAAAGGTCTAAAGTCTCGCTGAGACTCAAGACAAGCTCTTAACTGTGAGCTTCTATTAAGTGAGACAGATTATCCAATGGCAGAACATTAGCACTGCCTGTTCAGGGATGGCTGTATAACAGAAAGACTGGACCAAAGCTCACCAAGCCACCAAGCCTGCAGCTCCCTGTGCAGCATCCTCTGGGTGCCAATGGCCTTGGACCTTTCCTTTACCCTCTCTATGGCTGCAGCTTTCCTAAGTAGATTGCCTCATTTTGAGGTTTTCCTCACAACTTAGGTTTTACCTTCTCAACTTCATGCAGTGACCTCTCAGGGCCTCCTGGCAGGGAGTTCAAACCTGCACACTTTGCCTGGCCTCAGTGATGACCCCCGTTTTTGCATCTTTCATACCCACAAAACCGCTACCATCCGGACAGTACTGCCAGGTTCTGCAGCCAGCTTGATGTGCAGCCTTGTGGAATACAGCTGCAGCAAACCTCTGCACACCTTCAAGACTGACCGGGGGAAACTCCTCAGAGGCATTCAGAGTTGAGGCCTCCAGCCTGTTCTAGTGCCATCCTCATTTAGAATAGGCCTTCTGTCCTCAGTTAAATATTTCTGGGATTCTAAACCCAGTGAGGTTGACGGCAAAGACTGTCACATCAGGGCTGAGAGAACACAGTACATATAACAGATTTGGGCAGGAAGGACTGTGGCTGTGGAAGCCAGCCCAGAGTGAGAAGATCAGGCAGTTCAGAGATCAAAGCAGTTAGGACCTCAGGTCCAGGGTCTGGAGACAGTTAGTACCAGCTGCAGTTGTAGGCAGAGAGACTGGAAGGATCTTCGTTCCCAACTACCTTCTTGTAGGCTAGGTAGGTCTGTAGAGCCTGGAGGTATCAGGTGCTTGCTAGTTACCTGTGTCTGGAGATGACAGCCTGCTCAGGAGGCAGAGAATATGACTGAGTGGGGAGTCACCCTCCTGAGCCATGTGTCACGTGGTTGACCAGGGGCCATCGAATGACTAATTCCTTAAGACATTTTCTGTTCTGTGTTGTTCTCTATAACTTGTCCACATGGCGTCTTTTTAAAAAGTATTCACCTTTTGTTGTTTTCCTTTACACTTTTTATATGACTTAGAAACTGTTACAGTCTGGAGTGTCGGGCTGAGAGCATGCTAACGAGAGGGCCATTCCGCAGTTCTGTGAAGCTGTGTGCATTGTATTGTGTGTGTTCTGTGCTGTCATTTGTTTGGTATGTATATGAATGTGCTCAGACCTGGTTGTGCACAATGACTCTTTCCCTAGTTGTTGGCCCTAAAGAAAAGGCATTGCATCCTGAGTTAACAGCGGCCTCACTCTTAAGTCACATGCTCCAAACCCCACATTGCTAATTACAAATGAAAAGCCTGTGCTTTTTAGAAGGCTCGTTTATGCCAACATGACGCATTTATTAATACTCCATGCCATAATTTGTTAAGAGCTGTTCCACCGCTTCTAATGGGCTTTGTGCTCAGATGCATTCGCCGGCTGTTGTTATAAACGGATATTTCCCCTTGGGCAGTAAACCACAGTCCAATTTCAATTTCCTTTTAACTCATTTACTTCACAAAGATCTAATTTAAGACAGATTGGGTAAAATAGCCTTGGACTTTATGGGCCCCAAGTGATTGTTGCTTAAGAAGTATTCTCATAAAGATGCTCGAGCGCCTGCTCCCTCCCCCGCTGGGTTGTGAAGGGTCTGGTGCTGGAGCCCTTTTGAACTAGGGATGCATCGTCTTTTCTGGATCGTACCATTTGGCGGTGATGATAGAGGTTAAAGAGCCATGTAGATGCTTTACATGTTCAACTATGGGTCTGGGTGCAGTGGTGCACGCTTTTAATCCCAGCACTTGGGAGGCAGAGACAGGTGGATCTCTGAGTTTGAGACCAGCCTGGTCTACAGAGTGAGTTCCAGGACAGCCAGGACTACATAGTGAGACCCTGTCTCAAAAAACAAAAACAAAAACAAAATTCAATTATGTAATTTTTGTCAGTGGATTTTGAGTCATACCTGTTTATGTTCCTCATCGTCCCGTCACTGTGATAAATACTTGAGAATATCAACTTTAAGAGTCAGAATGACTCTTTCAGTGGGTCTAGTCCATGGTCTGCTGTCTCCATTTTTCAAGCCTACGGTGAAACAGTGTCCCTAAGAGAAGCGACGGGGGAGGAAAGCTGCTCACCTCACGGCACCGAGGAGCAGCAGGATGGGGCCAGGAACAATTATACCTGTCCAGGGCGTCCCCTCTCATCTGTCTACTCCAGCTCTGCCCTGCTTCCCAGCTCCCACCACCTCCCAGCAGGGCTGTGGGATTATAGCTGTAACAGTGGATTCGATTCATCCAGGTCAGAGTCCTCACGATCTGGTCTCGTCCTAAAAGCCACACCTCTGATCCCCCCTGGCACCAGGGACCAAGCCTTCAGTTTGCAAGGAGGTGTCTCCCATCCAAACCACGATGCTGTTCGGCATCCCTCCCATGCCCGCTGTTCTCTGAAGAGCAGAATGTGGAAGTCGGGAGGCAGCACAGTGCAGCCGGTGTGTCGGCTCACACCCGGAGGCTGCCCTCTGACACTCATCCCTGGTCTTGAGAGACTAACGTGAGAGGGTGAAATACCTCCCAAGAGTTCTACCAGAGGCAGGGTGGGGGAATAGATGTAGTGGGTTTCTCCTCGGAAGTGTGGCTTTTTCACTTCATTGTGGATGTCTTGTGAAATGTCTAAACTGTAGCATCATCGATAACAGGGCTAGAACAGACTTGCCGCGTCCAACCAACAGGCTTCTTGTCCACTTTCTAAATGTGGAAAGTGAATCCAGGGAGGAGCAGTGGCTCATCTGACCACACAGCTAGGGAGGGAAGCTGAGGACGGCCCCAGATGTTTCAGGACATGAGCTGAGACATGCTCTGCTTGCTCCCTGGTGGGACAGGTTCTCTGGACTCTTGTGAAGACTCATTCAGCCACCTCTGGAGGTGGGAGTTAGCAATCTCTGTTTTAAAAAAGTTCTCAGATAATTCCAGTACAGCCAGTCTGGTCTTCATCGGCCAGATCAGGGCTGCCATCTGGCTTGTGTGGCCCACTAGCTAAGTACGGTTTGTCTATTCCCAAATAGTTGGATGTGTGAAAACTGTATGAGGTTTGTGTATCCATGAAGTTCTGCAGGATGCAGCCTCTCCTGTTTGTTCACATGTTGCCCGTGGCTTCTGTGCACCTCAGTGGCAGTCAGCTGTTGAGAGACTGTAGCCCACAGTGCTTACCCCCGTCCACTCACAGAGGAGCCTGCAGCACCAGTGTTCACTGGGAAATTCCTGAGCTTTAGTTGTGTTGGTCCAGACGCCCTCCTGCTTTATCCAGAAGGCGTGTTTAAGAAACACTACATGCAAATTATCAGTAAATCTAATTATTTTAATGATAAAGCAAATTATAGAGCAACTTGCCACTGAAAGTGTAGAGGATGTGCATCTGTTTCAGGAGTTGGGTGTACCCAAGATGACTCTTATTTTCCAGGTAGAGAAAAGACTTCATACGTGGTGAGGGTAACTCTCAGTTTTCTGGTTCATCGCCAGAACCCTGGCTAGTTTTTCAACTAACATGTAAGGACTCCATCTTCTCTCACCTCAGATAACAGACTGGTCATTAACACACAGACAGCATTTATTGAGCACTTTCTGTATACAATAGGAGACACCTCCCATGTGACCAACCCAGGAGACAGACAATAAGGAGTAAAGAGAGTAAGGTTTTTTGTTTTTTTTTTCTTTTCTTTTTAAAGTCTTATTACTTGTCACTTAAGTTGGGCAGGCAATTTAGTAAAGGCTTTAGGTAAGAAAAAAAAAAACAGAAAAGGAAAAGAAAAGGTGAGCTTTAGGTCCTGGTGCATGGACCAGTGGGTTTTTTCCCCCCATTATTCTTAGCTACTTTATTGGTATACCCAGGAGCTCAATTTTCTCATTTACCAAAGAATCCATCCCCCATCTCAACTTCATTCTGCCTTGTAGTCATGGAATTACCACCCAGTCCGGCACAGCAGAAGCTGTGAAGAGGCCCTGAGCCTGGCATAATATGCTGCTCCTTGCCACGTGACCTTTATGGGTGGTGTCCCTCTCCTGAGCTTTTGTAAGCTGCATACAGGCAGAGAACTCCTGCTTTACCCATACTTTATGGGGACGTTATGAGGCTGAACGAGGAGCTTGTTTGAAAGGCCTGGCATTTCACAGAGAGCGTTGCTATAGAAACACAGAGGGGTACAAGGACTTCAGGAAGAGGGAATGTTGTGGCCCATTTATTTCTTTGGGAGGCCAAGAAATGGAAGAACCAGATCTCTGCCCTTGACCTGTTTTAAGCTAACCCCAGATCTTCTGGTTCCACTTGCTTTTAGGATTGGGCTTTTTCTGGGGATCCCAACAGAGCCTGTACGTCCTGGTGTAGGAAGAGGGTTAGTGCAGTGTTGTGTCAGACATGGGATGGGGCAGGTGGACACTTCTGAATGGACAGAGCTGCATGCCAACACTGCTCTTCTGGTGGGAGAGGCTCTGGTGGCTCTGGCAGATGAAGAGATTATAAAATAGAAGATAAGAAGAAAGAACTTTAAAAGTCACATGCCAGCACCCGTTTGTTGGGAGTGTGTGAACCGAACACTGTATCTATCGGAACTGCAGAGGGAAGCATGAGCTTGGCCCCTGCCCCCAAGAGGTTCAGACTTAGTTTTAAGGAGAGAAGTAGAGAAAAGGGGAGGGAGGGAGACAGGAGATGCTGGCTGGGGGTCCAAATGGTGCGTGTTAAATTCTTGTCAGTGTCTGTCGTGAGAGGATGTTAGGTCCTGTTGGAGCATTGATGCCTCTGTTGAGGTCACTGTGGGCATCCCTTGTGTTAGCAGACTGTCCCAGTGCTTGGGTCTCTTAGGTGAGCTGTCTTTGTACTTCTGGTCTGTATTTCATGTGGTCAGATACTCAGGCCTTCATGGGCTGCTAGATTTGGTTGCTAGTATTTTTGGTGAAGCCTTTTGTGTCCACATTACTAAATCCTATGAGTCTATAGAGTTTTCTCTTCCTGTGACGTCATTGCCCGATTCTGTATAGAGTAACCTCACAGAATGAGTTGGGAATTATTCTCTCTCTTCTGATTTTTTGGAAGAGTTTGTGCTAATTCTTTAAACATTTGGTAGAATTCATTAGTGAAGCCATCTGGTCCCTGGGCTTTTCTTTGTGGGGTTCATTTTTTAATGCTTGGTGCAGAAGAGTATTTATAGTGCAGTCTCACTTGGGGGAAAGACTGTTTAAGGATAGATCTGTATGCTAATGCTTATAAAGAAAAATTCTGGAAGGATATTTTAAAAACCGGCAGCAAAGATTACCATTGGGTAATAGAATGGAACTTAATCTTGTTTTTAAATTCTAGGCATATATCATTCTAAATAAAAACAATTTTAAAAAACTACTTAAAAGTGACTTAATTAAATTTGGCTCCTTGCTGTCTGTATTTGTGCTGGCCTAACCGCCACAGGGACTCGCAGTTTGGTAGGCCTGCACCTGTCTCCAGGGCTGCCGACCGCTCTGCCCTCCTCTGTCTCTGTGGACACAGAATTACTTGTCAGCACCCTGAAGACAGTGCGGGTGTACGCAGCTGTCCTGCCATGCTGCTCCCTTTCTGCCATCCTCACCTGCTCTATCAGTTTCTTTCAGGTCCTCTTTCCTTTATGAACACGTCCTGGCTCACTTTCCTTTTGCATTACCCACAGACAGTCTAGGGTGGGTGGGGGTCCTCTGTCCGCTGTCTCTCATATCTTTGTGTTGAACTTCATACTTACCCCGCCATCATGATTGTAAGTTCACATACGTTCTCCGATAAAGTTTAGTTCTGTTCAGTTTTGTGTGCCCCTCACCCCCGGCTCAGCACAGTGTTTGGCGCAGGGTGAGCAAAGACCCAAGTTACACGTTGCTACAGCCTGTTCCAAGGACATGGGGTAGTTTGGCTTGATAGGAAGATTGATGCTGGGAAACACAAGTGGATGGTCTGGGCAAGGCTAATGTTGGAAGCTCTTAGAAACCGGACATAGAGGACCGGTGAGTAAACACTGAATCAAGTGCTCACCCTCCTTACTTCCTTCAGCTTTGCCCAGCTCCTTCTCCCTGACAGGATGACTCTGACCACTTCCTTCACAGTGTTCTCCTCCACATCGATTCCTCCCCTGCCCTAACATTCCTGTCTTCTGTGTGTCAGGGTCAGCAGAGCATAGTGTTCATGCTGATTGTCTTCCTGGTGGGAACACAGACTCCTCAGACAAGGACTGCCTTTTAAACACCTGCAACATGGATGGACACATAGTCGGTGCTTAGTCATAATTCCTTGAGAAAATGAGTCCTAAGGGAATGAACTCTAATATACTGTCTGGACTTGGCAGAGTGTGCAGACGTCTCCAAATGTGAACCTGCTAACACTGTGGCAATACAGCCTGAGGGCTGGGTGCTGCCACGGAGGGGGAGGGAACAGATGCTATTTTGCCTTAAAAACCAAACAAGAGCAAAGTTCTAGGTACCTTTAAGTGAGTTTATTTCTTACCTAGAAAAATGTTTTGTGTGGTGACTAATGCTCAAATTTTAATGATTTCTCTTTTTCTTTCTCCACAGACCTTTGTAGTATTAAACAGAGGGAAAACTCTCTTCAGATTTAGTGCCACGCCTGCCTTGTACATTTTAAGTCCTTTTAACCTGATACGAAGAATAGCTATTAAAATTTTGATACATTCATATCCTTTTCTGCACTGGGAGTGAGTGCTGCAGGTCTTGCCCAAACTGGAGAGTGTGACGACTGTCTTGGGTGCTGTTCACCAGTAGTGCAACTGGCCACTGCCCGCCCCGGCCAGGGTCAGGAACAAAGTCCTGCCACACCCCAAGCTCAGCTTCTGCAGACTCCTTTTTAAAAGGTATTACTGGAGTCTAGGGTGTTGTTCATATCATTATGAGGGCTAATTAAGATTTTACCCTTTTACGGAAGTCTTGGCTTTTTAGTAATTTCATTCCATGATTAATTCAGCTTGTTAATGTATTAATATCAGATACAAGGATTTTTTTGAAAACCACATCTTGAATTACAAATAGCTGAATGAATGCTTTAGAATTTTTTTTTTCTTGAGCAAGGAGCTTACAAAGTACCTGGTATTTCTCAGATGAAATCAACTGGTTGGCACAGAGGTTTAGATTCAGGTTGTGGATAAATAGGTACCTTTTCTGGGATTTGCCTTCCCCTTAAGTGGGAAAGTGCCACCCTTTACATCCTATTGCTCTAGAACACAGGACACGTGACAGATGATCTGATGGGTTCAGCATCTCGGCCCAATGACTAAACATGCGTGATTGGCACTTCATTTCACGGCACTTCGTCACATGCACCGAAGAGTGCTGTATCCTCCAGGGAGGCCGAGGAAAGCACAGGAGCAGCTGAGTGGGTCAGGTCAGGGAGCGTCTGCCACGTGGACCTTGGTTCTGGAATAGATGGTGCCCCAGCTGTGAAGCTGTGAGGTTTACAAGAAGTAGGTAATTTACAGTAGACTTTGTCCCTTTCAGGCTCAGAGCTGGAATGTGTCTTTCTCTCCGGTCCCTACAGGATGTGATATTTTCCCCACCCCCAAGGGTACTCCAGTTGTAGAGAAGAAAGAAAGTCCAGCTAGAAGAAGCATTGTCTTTAAACTCCACTGATAAGATAAAGATAGGAATAGCATTAATAAGAGAGAGTGAGTTCACAGTGAATGAACTCTGGCCTGATGCGGTTGGAGTAACTCCTGCTGGCTGTTAAACTATTTCATTTCTCTCAATAGACAAGAGCAGACAGGCCTAAGAAAGGTCCGGGGTGGCAAGGGCACCTTCACTGTGATCAAACTGACCCTCACTATTACCCAAGTCTCAGAACTGTTGGGGCGCAGGTGCCTCAGAAGTCTGATTCTGACACGCCACACTGGTTTTCAGGTAGGATGCATCAATGCACAGTTGACTGGACTGTTGCCTGTAAGATATTCAGCCCCTTGGGATACCCCAGAGGAAAGTGAACCATCAATTACATGTGGATTTTCAAGTAACTAATTATTCAGAATAATTAGCAATACGTGCATCTTGGGGGGAAAAGTGTAGATTGACTTTCTCAGATGGCCTTGGGGTCTTTGGTCACTTCTGGGTCCTGTTCACAGAGTTTCAAGTATTTGGAGTATTGCTCCATAGCTGACGTGGAGGGCGGCAGGTTTATCCGAAAGGGGTGGGGCAGTCGGTGATAGCCCTCCAGGCAGGAGAGTGGCATCCAGCCTCACCTCCCTGCCAGGCGAGATGTCCAGGGCTCTCCTGTGGTAACAGTGGCCGGTTTCCCTGTCACTTTGCCTTTTCCTCCTCCTGTGACAGCCTGTTGCTTTAGATCCCATGAGACCTAGTATAAAATGTGTTTGTTTTCTGGTTTAAAAAAGACAAAGGAAAGGTCAGGCGGGTTTTGTGTGGCCCCTTAACTCCTGCCTACAGTATTCAGCATGATCATCATGTGCACTATCCTGACCAACTGTGTATTCATGACCTTTAGTAACCCTCCCGAATGGTCCAAGAATGTGGAGTAAGTGTCTTTTATTTGCTTGTTTGGTTAAAAGATTTTTGTTGTGTTATTCCACAATTTGTCCATGGAGAAAAAGAAATCGTTACTGCAGGGTATTGGGGGTAGGGGTGGGGGCAATGAAGATAACGTAGAATTCAGGAAATAGACTTAGAAATGAACTCCAGGAAGCCAGTCAGCTCTGGGAGGGACTGCCCTTCCTCTCTAGCAGGGGCTTTGCCATCCTGCGTCCTCCAAGGCCAACGTCGCTCTGGGGTCTCCTTGCCTGTTCCAGAGTGATCCTGTTCTGGGGGGAGCACCAGCCAGGTGCTGTGGGCATGTCAGTCAGCTTCAGCCCGGGCTCTCTCTTCCCTGGCACTGCCATGGGCCCTTTCTGTTGTGTCTGTGTGGCGAAGCGACGCCCTGGGCAAGTGTTACCTCAAAGAGGTTCATTGACGTTTCTGCCAGGAGTGACCTCAGCTGTCCGTGTCTTTGACAGGTACACATTCACAGGGATTTACACGTTTGAGTCACTAGTGAAAATCATTGCAAGAGGTTTCTGCATAGACGGCTTCACCTTCCTACGAGACCCTTGGAACTGGTTGGACTTCAGTGTCATCATGATGGCGTGAGTTCCTGTTCACGTTACTGTTCCATGGATGTGACTGCGCATGAGTGGGTGCGTGCGTGTGTGTGTGTGTGTGTGTGTGTGTGTGTGTGTGTGTGTGTCTCTTTGGGTTTGCATGGTGATGCAAGTAAATGTGAGTTTGTGGGCTCATAGAATGGAGAATTCTTTTTTATTTTTCTCTTTTGAGGTATAGTCTCATATAGCACAAGTCATCCCTGAATTCCCCATACAGCCGAGGCTGTCTCGAGCTCCTGGTCTTCCGGCCTCTTCCCCGAGTGCTGGGATTACAAGCTGATACAACAGACCTGGCTGCAGAATGGGGAACCCTTCGGTGGCTGTGTCTGGCCATGGGTTTTTGACCGTGGTTCTTGCTTGCAAGCTCTTCTTAGTTTTCAGACACACGTTCATGTGGGAGAAGGCAAAGGGATGCTTTATAGCCGGGAGGCCAGTAGGCAGTGGCTCCTCGTGACTCTGCCCTCGTAGTTTGTGCCCCTTTATGGCACTGACCAAGGTCCTCACACCCATCACTAGAGGGCCTCTTTGAAGGCATAGAATATTTCGGGTGTAAACTTTTGGCTGAAAACGCATTTGAGGTTTTTGACTCAAACATGAGCCAACGTATCTAGACTGGCACATTCAGAAAAGTTGCTAACCAAAGATCCCAGCTCTCACTAGAGACTTGGTGGTTCTCCACAGGTATGCTAGCTGCATCTGGCGGTTGGTTTTGTTTCAGCTATGAAAAGTTTCTGTTTGAGAAACTTAGCTGAGGATAGAAGAGTTAGACATGCTGTAATTTTTTTATTTTTGTGTTAAAAGAGTGCATTGTCATTTAAGAGAAGACTTGGAGTGGGATATAGGTTGTGTGTATAAAGATGTGTGAAAGGAAGAAAACATTGTGCGTGTGTGTGGGGCTGAGTATCAGGAGTTCCACTGTGAACTGTGAGTGAGTGGTGTACACGGAATAGCTGGAAATGGACCTGACTTCCGTTCTGTGGAGACAACCTCTACTCTCTAGCATTATAAAATATACATTGGTGTGCATTTGAGACCGTGTCCGAGCTCAGCACGGAGCTGGGATAAGGTGGGTTCGTAACTCACCTGCTGCCCGACCTCAGGGGCTGGGCTTTTCCTGAGCCCTGCTTTTATCTGTCACACGGTAAAACTTCACCTGTAGACATGGCTGCGAAGCATAGACATAGACATAAACTCCTGGGGAAGTCCCACACCCGGCCATGCAGGCATTTTGTCCGTTGTCAACAGGGGATTTGTTTTTGTGAGGCTCCTGCTACAAAAAGTTGTCTGTTTCTTGTGAAACAGACTGTTTTGTTCACAAAACTGGGAACATAAATTTTTGATCCCTCATGCCTTTCCCCTTGCTGAAAAAAAAAAAAAAGTAAATGGGCTGATGGTGAAGTCACTGAAATCTGTGCATCCCACACTAGTCTGAGCGTGGACCTCAGAGAGTTCTAATCTGTCAGTCCTTTAGAATATACTTCTCAATTCTTCTTGCCCAATTTTTTAAAAAAAGATGTGTTCCTTGCCGGGCGGTGGTGGCGCACGCCTTTAATCCCAGCACTCGGGAGGCAGAGGCAGGTGGATCTCTGTGAGTTCAAGACCAGCCTGGTCTATGGAGCAAGATCCAGGACAGGCACCAAAAATACACAGAGAAACCCTGTCTCGAAAACAAACCAACAAACAAAACAAGATGTGTTCCTTAAATGTTTATATTTTGAAATTTTGCTTTTTCAGGGAAAGAAAATAAAACTATAACTTTTAAAAAAAACCCCCCCCTTCCCTTTTTCCAAACCCCCCCCCCCCCCCAGTGGTCCCGTTACAAGTTAACTTTGGTTTGATTCTGCAGGTATATAACCGAGTTTATAAACCTAGGCAATGTTTCAGCTCTGCGCACTTTCAGGGTACTGAGGGCTTTGAAAACTATTTCGGTAATCCCAGGTAAGATGGCCCGGGGTTGGTGTTAGGTGTGGGTTAGGGCCCTGATGTGACGTATTGTGCTTTTTGTTTTGTTGTGGTTTTGTCTCTTTTCCTTTGGTATTTGTGTTGTGTCTGTGTTTGTCATTTGTGTCTGTGTGTGACCTCCCTTACTACAGATATGTGACAGAGTTTGTGGACCTGGGCAATGTCTCAGCGCTGAGAACATTCAGGGTTCTCCGAGCTTTGAAAACTATCTCTGTAATTCCAGGTGAGCAAATGCGTGCACCCGACTGGGTTTGCCACACTCCTATTTTCCTCCATTCATTTCGTCCGCCACATTTGAACTGGTTTCGGCATATTTGATATGGCCTTGCACTCTGCATGCTTTCCCGAAGAACTGTTCTCTGGAATGACCCTTCGGTCCTCAGGCAGGCTTCTCTGAGCATGCTTGCCAGGCATGCAGCCCTCATTCCATCCATGCTTTTGAAAAAAAGCACATGCTGACAGACCCATTGTACCTCACAGTATCTGAGGAAAGCAAGCTGTGTCTTTGTATATGAATCACCTGAATCATGGCCTCATGGAATTACAGTGACTTTCACATCCACTCCCATCCCATTGCTTGTGATTCCAGAGTTCCTGTAGCATGGTTTGCCAATCGCATGTTATTCAAAAACTTGTACTTTTACTGGTACTGTACTAATGTAACTATTTAATCAAGAAGCAACCTAACCAGTTAACTAGTCACTTCAGACTAGTTACAATATAAAAGTCTTGGAGCTAGTGAGTCACTGTCTGTCATCTTCAGTAGAGTGAGACCCAGCAGACATCTACTGTGAGTAGACTCAGAGATCACACTCAACTGTAAACCACAGCAAAAGCACATACAGGCGCCGTCGTAAAGTCAAAGGTACAATATCAGCAAAAGCTGAGACACTTGAGGGACAAAAGGAAACTAGAGAGCGGCTTGAAAATTAGTTGAAGGACAATCTCTTGAAAATATTTGCCTTTTGCTTTCACCTGGTTGAGCTAGCCCAGTGGTTCTAAACTTCATGAAGGTTTTTGGTCCCTTTGAGACTCAGATGAAATTTCACAGACACCCCCACATCCTGCTACCCATCCGTGCACTCAGGTTAAGATTCCATAGTTTAAATCATTGCAGCTGGACAATAACCTTTCTAAGAGCCAGACTTGAAATCTAGAAAGAGACGTGTTTAAGGCTAAGACTGGCAGTAACCGGCAGAGGGGAAGGACTTTAGTTGTGGTCAGAGGTACGAAGGGACACTCCGAGTTCAGGCTTCCCAACCAGTGATACAGAAACTGGTGCCGAGCACCATATTCTGATCTGTGGTCCATCCCCTGGGGCCGATTTCAGAAATAGTTCTTCTGCCCTCTATGTAACATCGTGTCAGTGACCTAGGCGGGGAACACAAAGACAGAGTTGTGAAGAGGGTAGATTGGGGTGTGGTTTACCAGGAATCTTGAGTACTAAGCCCTTAGGCAGGCCTGGTTCTGAGGCAGCTGGGATGCCAGATCTTTACTTTCATTTTCCCTTTGGTCTCTTTCCTCCTCAGGCCCCTTTAAACACGATCCCATGTTTCCCGTTCATCTCCCCCAGCACACTGCAAGGCATCTGTCTCTTTATGTTCCTGTGATCTCAAAACTTCTCTCCCAGAGTTCAGTGGAAAACTGTGTTCTGTTCACTAACTGGGGCAGCAGATGCTGTCTATCTCCAGCCTGGCTCGTCACGGCTGTTTTTGTCTCTGCTGCTTTGGAGGAGGGAATTTCTGCAAAGCAATTCTTATCAGGTTACTTATACTCCCTAGTCGTGTGTGTGTGTGTGTGTGTGTGTGTGTGTGTGTGTGTGTGTGTGT
>CABHPQ010165333.1:35947-47941 GCA_902168405.1 Peromyscus aztecus | reverse complement strand
TCTCTCTCTCTCTCTCTCTCTTTCACACACACACACACACACACACACACACACACACACACGCACACACACAACATAGGCTCCATATCCCACTACTACATTCATGCTTATTGCTGCTCTATTCACAATAGAAAGGAGACGGAAACATTTTGATGGCCATCAACAGAGGAGTAAATAATGAAAGCATGTTATGTAGCATATACAAAGGAATTTTATTCAGATGTAAAGAAAACTGAGGAAATGGAAGGATGTAGAAAACATTTTATTATGGCGGGTGACCATACTCAGAAAGACAAAATCTGCATGGTCTCTCATATGCAGATTCTGCTTTTTAGTGTAAATATATATATACACATATAAATAGTTCTAAATGTAGATAACATCTCTAAAAATAGTAAGGAGATCAACCAGAAGAGAGTAAAAAGAGGTGCCGAGAAAGGAGTGAGAAGGCAATAAAAGACATGTGATATGAAATCTGAAATATGACTGAAAAGAAAGATGAAGGACAGTTAAAAAAGAGAATCAATTAAAACAAATTTTGTTTGAAAAATGCCATGATGATACTCATGATTTTGTCTGCTAATTTAAAAAATGCCAAATGAATGACCTTAAGTATTTTGATATTCTAGAATATCAAAAGTTGGTGAATGGATGTTTACTTATTCACTCATTCATTTGTTTCTTTATTTATGTATTGTAACATTTTAGCAGTACTGAAAAGAATAATACGTACTCAAGAACTAAAGTAGTGGCTATCGCTTTGCTTAAAAAAAATACAATGCAAATGTTTAGAGGGCAAGTGTTTTCTGTACAGAAACCTACAGCATAATCTGTTGAAGGTCCTGTAAAATGTAAGCCTGCTTTATGAAAATATGGAATGAATCCTAAAGAAATACATGAAAATATTAAAAGTGATTTACTCATAGAATAGAATATGGGGAGGTCCAGGAAGTTACATTGTTGACTTTCCTATGGGTCATTTAGTTTAGCTCAAAATGAATGCAGGTAATTTTACTTAAATATGACCTAAGTAGATTGAAAATACAAGTACATGTACAAAACAAAAGACTACAGGTTTACAATTAGGTAGACCCATTTTTTATTGAAAGATAATTTTCATACAATATCAATTATGATCACAGGTTCCCTTCCCTAACTCTTTCCAGATCCCCCCTACTTCCCTGCTCACCTAGTTCCAAGCCCTTCCTTTTTCCTGCCTCTCTCTCTCTCTCTTTCAAAAACAGACAAACAGGAAATGAGGAGGAGGAGGAAGAGGAGAAGAGGGAGAAGGAGGAGGAGGAAGAGGAGGAGGAGCACACATAATAAAACTCATAAAAATACAAGATCAGAAACCAAAATATAACAGCAAATGACCATTGAGACAAAAAAAATGCTCAAACAAAGCAATATGAGGCAAAAATCTACAAAAATACCACTAACTTATTTTTATGTTGGCCATCTACTGCTGGACATAGGACCTACTCTTTTTTTTTTAATTCTTTACTGATTCTTTGCACATCATGCACCCCAATCACACTCACTTCCCAGTCCCTCCATATCCTCCTCTCACTCCTGCAGCATCCCTGTCAAAAGAACAGCCCCCAAAATCATTTAAAAACAAAATAAGGGCCAGGCGGTGGTGGTGGTGCACGCCTTTAATCCCAGCACTCGGGAGGCAGAGGCAGACGGATCTCTGTGAGTTCGAGGCCAGCCTGGTCTACAAAGCAAGTTCCAGGAAAGGCGCAAAGCTACACAGAGAAACCCTGTCTCAAAAAAACAAAAACAATAAAAAAATTAAAAATAAAACCCAGCACAAAAAACCCACCCCACTCCTCTGTCTTTCAAACTTTTCAAACATCTCTTCATTCATCCTAGTGGCCTTGGGTGCTGCAGTGTGTCATGAAGTGCACCCAATCAGCCCCACTCACAAAAGGACCAGTCCTTTCATGAATACCAGCAAGTTATGGATGGGGTAGATGTTAGGGTAGGATAACCCAGGGCCCAGGATGGGGGCTCTGGGTGGTAGTTGAGCTGGTTAGTCCAGGCCCACTGAAGCCTACTCTTAAGTGTAGTAGTATCTTCATTGGAAAGAAAAAAAAAAACTAATTTTTCCTTTGTGAACAAATGTCAGTGGAGATAGCTTCTTGACTGCAGATAGGAGTTCATTTCCACTTTCCCCTCTCAACAATGGGACACCGGCTTGACCTTGTGCAGGCCCTGGGCGTGCTACCAAAGTCTCTGTATGTGTGTCTGTCTTGTTGTGGCTAGAAGACAGTGTTCCTTTGGTGTCATCCACCCTCTTTGCCTCTTAAAGTCCTTCTACCTCCTTTTCCTCATGATTCCCTGAGTCCTAAGGGGAATGAATTGATGAAGACATTCCATGTAGGAGTGGATGTTCCAAAATCTTATACTCTGTCCATTTCCCGGTTGTGGGTCTCTGTGTTAGTTCTCATGTACTATAAGAGAAAATTTCTTTTATGATGTCTGAGCAAGGCACCAATCTGAGTCAAAGCCTTGTGTGGCCACTGCTGGGGAAATCTTGTCATTTTATTTTCCTCAAAGAGATATTAAGAGTTCCAAAACACGGCTACATATTTGTTAAAACAGAGATTTATCCTTTAGGTTTCTTGAGTCATGCCATATACTATCTATTGTATTTAAAAGTTCTTTCTAATTTCTGATTTTCTTGTCCATTTACGTATGCATTCTAAACTCGCTATTTTTCACAAGCATATGCAACCTCAGATCACTCACTCCTGCATTCTGCCCCTTGGCTTCATCCGGAAAGATAATGGAGTGGGGAAATTCAGTTACCCTGAAGGACAGACAGACAAGGGAGTTGGTAAGGAGAAAATATTTTATTTACATTGCTTTGAAATCTTAATAATTCTTAACTGTTCTAGTGTTTGAGTAACTAGAGAGTGTGATTAATCCTGATCTAAATGTTTGTACAATATCCATTATGATGCCAAAATAGAGTAAACACTCTGCATTTCTTGTTTTAATAAAAGCTGAAGTAGCATAACATTTTAATTTGTCCTCTATTTCTTAAGAAGATTCTCACTGCAAGTCTACTAGAGCCTAATTGTTTAAATTCACACACATAATAATTGAGATAGCAACATATAATCAAATAGAATAATTTAAGATTTTAGTGTTAAACTCATTCTCTACATCAAATATAAAGAGCTTATGCAATTTAGACATCTATTTTTAAGCAAGCTTGTTCATAATACATTTTTCTATGTTTAATGATTTCCAACACATAATTATTTCAGAGATATTATTTACAAAATATGGATATATGTGTCTACGTGTAATCAAAACTGACTAGGAACAGCTAAAACACAGACGCATGTATCTCAGTGCTACTGCTTCTTAATTAAAAAACAGGAAATGAACACATTTATATTTTAAAATTGGTGGGCTCTTTTGCATTATTTGTTGCTGTTGTTGTTTGTTTGGTTTTGTGTTTCTGTTGTTGTCATTTAAACTTCCAAGTAAGAAAAGTTTTCATGATTCCCAAAGTTGTGTAATTCTCTTTGGTTTCTCTTTCAACAAGAAAACTCAAAGAACTCATCTTTATTCACTTGCATGAGTCTTTTTCTCTGGCTCTTGACATCCTTTTACCACATTTTCTCAGGGACCACAAGAATGACGGTCCTCTTCTTCCTGTCTTCCTCATTGTTCTCAAAGTTGCAGCTTTTGCCATAGTCTTTTGTAGAAAGATGATTCTGTATCCCACAGCTACATTCCTTCAGTTCTGCTCATTATCACTTGGAGCCGGCCTCCATTCCTCAGTATATTCATCTATCTTTGGTTCAAATCAATAGATCATTTTAAATCAGTGCACTAGACACTGAAAGACCACCTTTTATTGCAGGCTTGTAGTTCAGACGTAGAGAATGAATGATTTCTTGGGGTTTGTGGTCCATAATTATATTAACCTTGGTCCCACACTAAGCTATTTGAAACTTCTCACACCTCATTACCAGTCAATGGGTCCTTTTCTATGTAAGAATTGCATTGTTTGACTTTGAAAGACATGTTGTTAAAATCCCTTTACAGGTTAGTGATGTTTCTTAAGAAGAGTGGAACAAATTTCATGGTCAAAGTCAAAATTTTAGCACCCTTTTTACTACAAGAATATCTAACCCTTTAAATGCCAGAACAGCTAGTTTGGTTACAAATGAGTTAGTGGAAAATGGAGAGACAAATTGTTTTCACAATTATCTTATTGATAATGGGCTTTCTGCTTTAATCTGTGATGTTGTTATATATTTATACTGAGTATTTTAATATAACAGCTAAAATATAGGGAAAAAACTAGCAGTGATATTTATTGATTTATACTTTAAATGGCTCTGCTACCACCGACTTTCATCCTAAATTGGGTTTAAAAAAATAAAAGTAATTTTAGGACTGGAAATAAATTTTAATAAATCAAAGCTAAATAAGTATTTCTGAGTTATTTCCTGGGCATGTGAATGGATATGTGTTGACAATTTTTTAAAAGCTAAGCCTAATTAAAGTTTTGTGAAACAACCAACTAAATGCAAATATGTCTTATTAAACCCTAGTGTCATAATAAGTTTCTTTGTAGTTAAAAAAAAATCCAGATAACAGATTGTAAATTTGAATTGGACACTAAACATCCTAAAGCTTTGTGCTCCAAAAGGAATTCTAGGAGACCTAATTATCTTAGTACTTCCCTTTCACTAGAGAGGGCCACACAGAACTGGATAGGCAAAAGGGTAAAGGGGGTGAATACACTTAAGTATTAGTTTAAAACTGAATTGATCCAGCTTTGAAATAAAAACACAAAATTTGCTCTTGTACTTATTCTTTGAAGATAAATAGCAAATGAAATTTCTGGTAGAACTAGAAATAGAATCCATGCAACTTGAAATTTTTAGTTCATGGACAATGTTTTTTTAAGTTATCATACAAATGGTAAGAACATAAGATTAAAACCTTCTCAGGCAGGTTTAATATCAGAGACACCAAAAATTAAGTAGTTACAACACTTAAACCTTTACCCTAATCTGGAAATTGTTCTTGATCCTGTCCAGAAAAAAAGAGAGCTCTGGTTTATTCTGGTACTTCCCACTTCTAAATAAACACACTATCTTCAAGCTATAAATGAGGGTAGGAGCAAACCTCCCTTACAGACCCCAGTTCTTCTGGTGAACATCTTGGGAATTGGATGTCTAGATTTTCATAGACAGGTGTACTATATCTGCTCCCCAATTTCAGCCCATTTCTTACATGAGTTTAGAGTCTCAGCTCTTGAAGGGTGAATGTTAAATAGCGAAACAAGGATCAGTTGTCTTGCAGACCATTGAGAATGGACCATTTCTTCAAGGTCAGTTTTGGAGCAAACTTGACTTTTCCCTGGTAAAATAAAAATGCAAACATTGCAACTGCCCTTTCCTACTTTTTCAGGTGAGAAGAATGGAATGCTTCTGACTCTGGCTAGAGACATGACATTCTGATCTCTCCCAAAGATTAGAAATTTACTAGTGAATTCTCCCTTAAAAGTCAATCCATCTGGGCATGTCAAACACCTGGCCAGTTTGTCTACGCCCCTCAGAAAAATTGTTTCACCTGGAGATATTGATATTCTAAGAAGGCTAGAGGAATAATTATTCACTTAACAAGATGATGTACTTATATAATAAAAGGGTCTATTAGTTAATTAAAAACACAGCTGGAAGCATCATCACCAAGAGCAAAACGGTCTGGAAAGATAGATAGCCCAGTGGTTAGACATGTGCTGCTCTTAAAAGTATCCAAGTTTGGTTTCCAGTAACCATGTCTGGCAGTTTACAACTGTGGGCAACTCCATCTTCAGGATATCTAATGCCTCTTCTGGACTATGTGGTACTGTATTCCATGGGTCCATCCTCATCCTCTCTCTCTCTCTCTCTCTCTCTCTCTCTCTCTCTCTCTCTCTCAATGAAATTTCAAATAAGATCTCTAAAAAAGAAGGTATCCATAGCAGACAAGACTAAACAGAAATGAATGGAATTCACTAATATAAGGTGAATACAATAATAAATACAAATATCTGTGATGGAAAAAAAAGACAGTGATCAAAATTAAGAAGTCTGAAATACAGTAAAGAGGTTAGATCTAAGAATATGTAAGATTTAATAACGAGCTAAAATAAAGACAAATGGCTGGCATAACCTAGTCAATGAAACTATGGCAGGGAATTTTGTAAACCCATAGAAAGAAATAGATAATCAAATACAAATAACACTTAGAATCTCAAAGATATGCAATAAGAGAAGATATTCCCTACACATGTCAAAAATATGCAATAGACCAATAATAATAAAAATTATAAGAGAAAAATGCCTATTCATATATAGAGGCAGAAATATCAGAATAACATCAAATCTGTCATCAGCAAACCTAACAGACAGGAAAGCATGGAAATACAGAGTCCATGCTCTAGAAGGAAATAATTGTTCGCAAAGATTAGAAAATACAGGAAAATAATCTATTAAAAATTGATAAAGATATATAAATATTTCAAGAGAAACACAACCTAAGGCTTTTCACAACAACAGAGCCAGCACTGCAGAAAATTCTTCCCTAAATGGAGGAAGAAGAAAAGCAACATTACTTATAAGAATATAGAAAGGCGCCTTTCATGAAGGGGAAAGATGAATACAGGCAAGTCAAAAGGAGTTAGCTGTGATCAACACTTCAAACCAGAAAATATCTAATATAACCAGGACGGAAGGAAAGAAATTCCAGTTATCAAGTAAAACACAAACAAAAATATTCCTAATAACAAACCATTCCCACTCATAATCTTGAATCAATTTAAGTGCCTTTAATTTACCAATTTTAAATTTAAAATTAAGTAACTGTATTAAAAAACAATTTCCAATTATGTTTTGTCTTCAGAAACTCAAATAACTAGGAAAGACATCTGAAAACTGAGTGTCAAAGGATAGAAATCAATTTACAAAACAAACAGAAGCCACAAACAAGCTAGCATATCAATTACCATATCTTGTAGAGTAATTTTCATGCTGAAACTACTCAGAAGAGATAAGGAGGGTTCTACACATTAATAAAGGAAGCGATTAATTAAGAGGATATAATTCTTGTAAACATTTATGGATTGAATCTTGGAAATGCTCATGTTCATGTAACATACACTAAAAGTTTGTACTAGGCCACATAAGTACTGACAAAACCACAGGAGGAAACTTCCAACACTCTACTCTCACATCAGAGCAGATAATTCAAATTAAAACCCATAAAAAAGTCACAGCTTAATTATATCATAGATGAACTGAATTTAATAGATATCTATAGAATACTCCACCCTAAATGTACCAGGCTCTGCTGACTCCCCATGGGAGGCCTTACCTTGTTGGATTAAGGATGGGTTTGGGGGGGAAGGCTGGAGGGGCGGGAGGAGGGAAGAGAGAGGTATCTGTGTTGGTATGTAAAATGAATAAAAAAATACTCCACCCAACAAGTAGTGAATAGACATTTTCTCAGTGTGTATGGAACCTGTTCTAAAATTGATAGCACTCTAGGCCACAAAGGAAGCTTTATAAGTGCAAAAGACAGAATATAAGAAAAAGATACAATTTCCTGAGTCTTATTAGACCACAATGGAATAGAACAGGAAATCAATAGCAAGACTAACCTCCAAAAATATACAAATGCTTGGAGACTCAACAATACACATTTGAATCAACAGGAAGTCATTGAAGAAATCAGGGAGGAAATTAAAGTTTTCATAGATTCAAGAGAAAATGGGAACATAATATATGAGACCCATTGAGAAGCAGCTGAGGCAGCCACAAAGAAAAGTTTATAGTTTTAATTGCTCACATTGCAATATCAAAGAGACCTCAAATAATCTAATCATGTACATCAAGACTTCAGGAAAAAAGAAACCAAATGCAAACCAAGTATAGAGCAAGAAATTACAAAGATTAGGGATGAAATTAATGAAATAGAGACAAAAAATAATATGCAAAATTAGTCAAAGAGTTATTCTTTAAAACATCATATAGACTGAGAAAGCTATATCCATGCTAATGAAAATAAAGAGAAGCCTCAAATTCATTAAATGAGTGATGAAAATGAAGTTTTTTAAAACAGATACCAGGGAATTCTAGGAGATTATGAAGTAATACTTTGGAATTTCACAATTGCCTTTAAAAATACAGTCTGTTATTTGTTGGGAACTTCTGTAAAATCCAAAACATGTTACATACTTTCTTATTCAGAGAATGAAGAACAAAGGCAAAATGTAACAGTGTAAAAAGCTCATTGTCCATAGTCTAAGCCTTACTCATTATCTTCTGGCATCCAAGGAGCTTGGGCAGTCCCACTTCTCTTCATGTGTCATCCATAGCATACAGTCTGTCCAGTGGGCTCAAGCTGTCTCCACTCCACGTGGACCTACCCTTGTCCTTGGAAGACGATCATGGTCCTAACATCTCTCATATGCGGGATTTTTCCTGCAACTGAGGCTGCAACTTCACATATGGCTTCTGCTGGTGCATAGACTCAAATTGTCCCCTGAGCTTTTGTATTCAAGGGTCTGAACTGCATCTGAGGCTTCACACATTACCAGTGGATGCATTACCTTTCACAATGTCAAGTGTCAGTTGTTTTCTGTGACCTCTTCATGCCTTCAAAACCAGCATCATGTGAGCTACTCTTACACATTATTTGCCAAGTTCTGCTGCTTATTTTATATGCTGCCTTGGCCATACCACTGGAGAATAGCTTCTAGGAGCCGACCATGAGGAAATATTTCCCAAATGTCACCTTAGTGATACTGACCTGCTATTAATCATGCTCTATTCTTCATCCCCAACTGACTGACATCTGTTGTCCAGTAAAGCACACGGATCACTTCCATAGATTCTTAATTTAAATATAGCACACAAATTGCTCCTGTAGAGTCTTTGATCCTTTCTGAAACTTCACAAGCCAGTCCTCCGTTGTCTGCATTTCTCTCAACATTCTCATATTCCACGTTTCCACAATAATAGCTCAATAAGACGAAGCACTTCCAATCCTAATTTCTAAACACTTCCACAATCCTTTTCCGCAAATCATGGTTGGAGCCATTATAACAATTTCTGTCCTACTTTTTATTTTTGAGAGGAAGGAGTTTATTTCATCTTACAGGTTACATTTTATCATCAACTGAAGCCAAGGCAGATACTCCAGGCAATAACCTTGAGGCAGGACCTGAAACACAAGGCCGTGCTATTTACTGGTTTGCTTCCTCTGCCAGCTTTCCTATACAACACAAAATCATTTGTCCATGGTGAAGAAATAGTATCAACTTTAGACGTGGGTAACTTCTCACTTTTTCCAAATGATTAAATAAAACTGTCCTAGGATAGTTCTAGTTTTATTTATGTTGCAGTAATAAAATACCCTACAAAAATCACTTGAGGAGAAAATTATTTATTCCAAACCACAATTCCAGTTATAGCCAATCATTGTGAGAAAGTCACAGTGCCAAGTGCTAGAGAAAGATAGTCACATCCCATTGGCAGCCAATAGCAGAGAAAGAATGAATGCATGCATGCTCACTTACTTGTTTGTCTGCACTCAACTGGATTTCTTCATTCTTACACACTGTAGGGATCCTTTGCTATGGAAAGATGTAGTCCATAGTAGGTTGTCTTTCCACATCAATCAAATTAAGGTATTCCCTGAAAGATTCTACAGGCTAATCAAATGTAGCCAATCCTTCAGTGGGACACCTTTCTTGGCTTATTCTAAGTGAGTGCTTACCAACCTTCCTAATGCTATAGCCTTTAATACAGTTCCTCATGGTGTGGTGATCTCCAACCATAAAATTATTTTCATTGCTACTTCATAACTGTAATATTGCTATTTTTATGAATCATAATGTAAATATATGATATGCAGGATATCTGATAAGCAACTCCTGTGAAAGGGTTGCTCAATCCTCAAAGGGGTTGTAACCCACAAATTGAGAACCACTGTTCTAGGTTATATCAATTTGACAATAATTTAACGATCACAAATAGCATTCATACTTGAGTTCTAACCACAAGAGTTTTCCTAATCTTTTAAGCTGACACCTTACCTCCATCTCCATGTTTATATATTATATTCTTAAAAACCTCTTTTCACTCAGCAGGTACTCTTTTATCTCTTCTTCATATTGCCAAACTGTACATATCACAGTTGTGTGACAAAACTTTCCCTGGGGAGATGTAACACAGATCTCTACACACCTCATATAGGGAACCCATGGCAAATCAAAAAGTACGGATACCACCACAATTCAAGCTAGTGAACCAGTGAGTTTCACTGGAGTTATTTACAAGAATATAGGTAAGAGATTATTTACAGAAGCAAAAATGACTCAATGAGAGCAGCATGGCGACATCTCACAAACCTGGTACCTGGAACACACTGCACAGCCCGCAGGTGGCTCAACTGGTTGTAGAGAGTCCTTTCCAGGGGCCTCAATTGATCTGCACCTCTTCCAGAGAGCTAAGCTGATTTTTGTTCCAGGGAGCTGGTCTGCTGTCAGAATCATTTGCAGCTTTTCTCCTCTGAGTGTCTTCTTTTCAGTTCAGCTTCCTACATCTGATGGGAACTCTCAGCTTTGATTGTTTCCTCTACTAGAGAGGGGCCTAGTGAATCTGTTCAGTTTCGGGATTTCCTGAAGCTATTTTTGAGTTTTTTTAACTTTCTGTTTAAGGAGCTTCCCTTCAGGATGAAATATTTCAATCTCAGAGGAAACTATTACATAACCACCACTAATGCAAACTCTTGACATATCTGTACACTGATATAATTTCCTAAACCCAGCTAAAATTCCTCACTTCCCTGTTTCCCAAAGCCAGAAAACATTTATTACTGTTGTGCTGAAATAAATCATGTTTAAAGACCCCCTTCCTAATATCCTTGACCTTCCCAGATGCTATATGGTTTATAAGTAAGATTTTAACAAAATCTCAGAAGCCAATCAGAGCAGTATATGTTTTAGAGAACTCATGCTCTATCTTATCTTGTTGGAGTTCCTTCTGCCTTGGACCAACTTACAATAGGCTGAACTAATTTCACTAACCAGGACATTAACGTTGGCCAAGCAAACATCAGCAAATATTTACATTGACTCTAACTCTGCTTTCACAATATTTATTCACACTGTCCCATCTGAAGGGAGAAAGGCTTTCTAACTTCCAAGGGGTTGCTTGTAATTAATAATACCTAAATCCTGTGACAGGCTTTTTTTTTTTAACCATGGTTGGCAGTGAATCTCTACTTCATGGGGCACCACTAACAAAACTCTCATTAGCCTAAGAAATCACAAGGCTAATAAGGAGGCTAAATTCCAAGCCATATATCTCTCCCTCTCCTAGTAGCCTTGCCATTCAGTCTCCCTCCTTACTCATCTAAGGATTGATAAAGGTTACCAAAAGAGGATTCTATCTTAAAACAAGGTTGATTTTCAAAAGAATGAAGACATTCTTACTTAACAGGGGAGATTTTTAATTTCTTATTAAAAGAAGCATTTTTCCTAAATGTATATATGTGTGTGTATGTGTGTGTGTGTGTGTGTGTGTGTGTGTGTGTGTGTGTGTGTGTGTAGCACCTGTGTGCTTGGTTCTTGTAGAGGTCAAAAGAGGGTGCTGGATCTTATGGAACTGGAGTTACAGATGGTTGTAAACCACCATGTGGGGGCCAAACTAGAACCCTGGTCCACTGAAAGAGCAAAAAATGTTCCTAACAACTAAAACATCTCTTCAGCCACATGAAGGTTTTTAAATGATACCAAAAAAAAAAAAAAGGTAATCATGACCAGTTGCACGTTGGTCATATTCTCCAAACCAATCTATTTTCACAACTAATGTTTGCCTGGTCCCTGAAACAGGGAAGGAGTGTTGGCACAAAGAAGAAAGAAAAGAAGAAGAAGAAGAAGAAGAAGAAGAAGAAGAAGAAGAAGAAGAA